>CAUYRH010127782.1:0-15433 GCA_963574655.1 Perodicticus potto | reverse complement strand
CAACAAGCTGACGGCCCAAAAAGCACAAATGAAAACTTTATCACCGATGCTCCTGCTCGGTCCACGCCTCAGGCAGAAGCAAGTGAGTGAAGATACATAGCACTCAGGATTCAAATAATTCTCACAAAGTTTCAAGGAATGTGAGCTCACTATAAAAATTTACTAAGATATAAGAAGTCAATAATATGATCATCAACAATAAAACAAACTGTTGAAAGAAGAAGGAAGATACTAGAATCATTCAGTACTAAATATAAAATAAGTACTTTTGCTATGTGCAAACAAATTAAAGGAGAAAAATACAAGCATGATGAAGGCAGAAGAATATCAAAATCTACAGGTGTACTTGAGAAAACTTAACAAAACAAATACAACTGTGAGACGAAAACAAATCCAAGCAAGGTCATGGATTAACAGCATGCTAGAAAGTTCTGGGAGCAAACTGGAAAAATCATCTAACAATTTTACAGAACAGACAACACAAAGACAAGATTAGATTTGAACTTGGAAGAAGAGCAAGAAGGACTAATAAAAGGTTAATTGGAGTATGGGAAGGGAAGAATGGTAAAAGATAACGGTTGCTGATTTTCCAGAATTAAACAAAAAGTGCAATTTTCAAACTCAGAAACTCTAGTAAAACCTAAGCAAGAGAAAGTAAATATAAATATATAATAAGAAATGACATAATGAAAATAACATAACACAAAAGAGAGAAAAATAATATGAGCAGCTATATTTTTTTCTTTTGTTTCTCTTTTTTTAGACAGAGTCTTGTTCTGTCACACTGGGTTTTTATCCATTCCCTTCTCCCCTCTGCTTTGTTTCCCCTGAGCTTCATTGCAGTGCCCAGGCATCATTGCTCACAGCAACCTCAAACTCCTAGGCTCAAGCAATCCTCTTGCCTTAGTCTCCCAAATAACTGGGACTACAGGCACCCTCCACGAGGCCCAGCCAGTGTTTTTCTATTTTTAGTAGCGACAGGGTCTGGCTCTTGCTCAGGCTGGTCTTGAACTCCTGAGCTCAAGCAATCCATCTGCCTCAGCCTCCAAAGTGCTAGGATTACAGGTATGAGACACTGCATCGAGTTTAGGAGCAGCTATTAATTTTTTAATTTATACAAAGTTAATACAAAGTAAATATAATTATCCGGAAAATTAATTTCTCAATACTTAATAATAGAAAATGAAAGAATATAATTATAGATATGAGAAAAATAGTCAAGCTAAAATTTTGTACTATCAAATAATCTTCCAACAGCAGGATTAAAATATAGATATTTTTGGACTCCCCAACAGAGAGTTTACTACAAGTGGATCATAAAAATTATTTCTAAGGAATCTACCTAAGAAAAGAGAAAAAGTGCTCAAGAAAAAACATCAGGG
The DNA here is from genome assembly GCA_963574655.1 of Perodicticus potto. NCBI lineage: Eukaryota > Metazoa > Chordata > Mammalia > Primates > Lorisidae > Perodicticus > Perodicticus potto. The sequence goes on along the minus strand of CAUYRH010127782.1, from coordinate 14,051 downwards.
ATTTTAAAAAATGGTATGTAAAGAAAAATGGGAAATTGAGTAATGAAACTATACAAGCATTGACTACATTATAAAAATTATACTACCATAGCTATACAGAAGATAAACATATTCCACGGTTTACATGTACCACATTTTGTTAATCCTCTCATGAATTGATGGGCACTTGGGTTGATTCCACATCTTTGCAGTTGTGAATTATGTTGCAATAAACATTTGAATATATGTGGCTTTTTGATAAAAATTTTTCTTTTCCTTTGGGTAAATACCCAGTTGTGATATTACTGGATCAAATGGTAGATCTATTTTTTGTTCTTTGAGGAATCTCCATACAATTTTCCACAGAGGCTGTACTAATTTGCAACCATACCAACAGTTAATAAGCAATCATTTCTGTCTGCATCCATGCCGGCATCTGATGCTTTTGAACTTTTTAATACAAATTTGAAGAAGGATGAATTAATGCCTTTTGCAACAATTTGGATAGAACTGGAAATCATTATCCTAAGTGACATGACTAAAGAATGGAAAAACAAACACCACATGACCTCACTATTAAGTTGGAACTAACGAGTGAGCACATGTGTACACAGAGAGAAATAAAACTCAGGGGAAACGAAGCAGAGGGGAGGAGGGGATGGACAAAATCCAACTTAACAGGGACAATGAACACCATCTGGGTGATGGGCACACTTACAGCACTGACTCAAGCATTGCAAAAATCATCTAGGTAAACAAAAACATTTGTACCTACGTAATATTTCACAATAATAGCTAAAAAGGAAAAGAAAAAAGAAGATCAATATAAAATGTAAAGGGAAACCATATATATGCTGCATATACTATAACCTCAGAAAGCAGTTTTGTTGACAAAGCTAACAACAAAAAAAAAGGCTTTACTAAAGATACATTTTAATGTTTCAATTCACATGAGGATAAAACTCTACTCTTCGTAAACTCAACAAAGACTAAAAATATTGAAAGCAAAGGCTAGGCACAGTGGTCACACCTGTAATCCCAGCATTCTGGGAGGCCGAGGCAAGTGGATTGCTTGATCTCAGGAGTTCAAGACCAGCCTGAGCAAGAGAAAGATCCCATCTCTACTAAAAACGGAAAATTTAGCTGGGCTTGATGGTAGTGGTGCACACCTGTAGTCTCAGCTACTCAGGAGGCTGAGGCAAGAAGACAAACATTCAGTAGTATTTCAACAGAAAACCAACAGGATGATTTTTCATGTTTCATGATAAGATAATTCTATAATTTATGGAAAAGAATGAAGGGCCAAGAATAGCCAAGATCCTAGAAAGAGAAATCAGAATAGGGGATATATCCTACCATATATACAAATTTTCAAAACTTATTATAAAGCTGTAATAACTAAGATACTTGGTTATTGACACATAAAAATATAATGAAATAAAAGAACAGAATGGAGAACTCAGAAACAGATATATACACATATAAATTTGCTAAGTGATGTTGAAATTGGTGAGGAAAGAATGGCATACTCAAAATATAAGTTGAAGGTGAATACATCTGATAAGTCAACCTCTCCACACCTAAATAGCTAACTTAGAGAAACTCTAACATGAGTTTCTTGAACAAGGTTCTTGTACAGAACCTGTACAAGTAGGATATGCAAGAATATTCTTGGAAACAGTGTCTCTAATAGAAAAAAAAATGAGTAAATAAATAAACAAAACTAAAATGTTCACCAAAGCAGAACAGATAAACAGATTGCAGCATCATCGTTGTCTGAGAGGATAATAAATAACAGTTAAGTGCATAAATTACAGTTGTGAACACCAACATGAAAGAAGCTCATACAACAATTTCATTAGGAACAAGTTCAATATTATGCACAATAGGGCACCGCCTGTGGCTCAGTGGGTAGGACATCGGCCCCATATTCGGAGAGTGGCGGATTCAGACCTGGTCCTGGCCAAACAGCAACAAAAAAATAACTGGGCGCTGTGGTGGCCACCTGTAGTCCCAGCTACTCGGGAGGCTGAGGCAAGAGAATCGCCTAAGCCCAGGAGTTGGAGGTTACGGTGAGCAGTGTGATGAAGTGAGACTCTGTCTCTATGAAAAGAAAAAAAAAAGATATATATATATATATATATATCACAATAAGAGATACATTTGAGTATCTAAGTATATGTGGAAAAGCATTCAGCACAAAAAAGACTTGGATAACGTTTTTTTCCCTTTTTTTTTTCTTTTTTGAGACAGAGTCCCACTCTGTGCCCCAGGTAGAGTGATTAGGGTCAAGTGATCCTCTTACCTCAGCCTCCTGAGTAAGTAGGACTACAGGCCCCCACCACAATGCTGGCTATTTTCTATTTTTAGCAGAAATAGGATCTCACTCTTGTTCAGCCTGGTCTCAAATTCCTGAGCTCAAGCAATCCTTCCTCCTCAGCCTCCTAAAGTGCTAGGATTACAGGAATGAGCCCCCACCCATGGCTTCCTGTAACACTTTGAACAGCATTGGCCTCTGTGATGGAAAAAGTGTGATAGAGCCACAGGGACACACAACGCCTTCAAACATTTGGTAACATCCCATTCTCCAGGAAGTTGGTGGGCTCTTCAGTGTGTTTCTTAATTCATTATTATTATTTAAAATGTATAAATAGTACATGTAAAATATATATACTTGTTTATTATTTTACAATGAAAAGTGAAACTGTCGCTTTGGCCATGATGTGGACTCATGCAGTCATGGGGTAGGAGGCCAGGCCAGGTGACTGGTGGGGTCATCTAGGCAGAGGACAATGACAGCTCCAGAGAGCATGGTAGGGGGAAATACATGAGGGTTAATTGCTGATGTGAGATGAGATAGTAAAAGAGGACTTAAAAATGGCCCCAAGTTTTGGGGGTAAGTCACTGAGAGAATGGTTGCATTGCTGACATGGGAAGTGCTGGGTGATGGTGCTAAAGTATTTCGAACATGAATGATAGATGACAGTAAAAGAAAACTAAACGGCAAGAAATATCAAGGAAAAATTGTAGGTCATGTAGTGGACAAAATATTGATCAGTCCATAATGTATAAAGACTTTTAGGAGTCTCAAATAAAAAGAAAAAAGAGTCAAAAAGAAAAGTAATGGGGAAGAGTATGACTAGGCAAGGCATGTCACAGGAAAAAAACAGAAATGACAAATATATGAACAGATAGTCATTCTTAGTAGGGAAATGCAAATTAAAACAAGAATGAGATACTATTTTTTACTAATTAGTTTGGGGAAAAAAATAAATGATAACATCTAGTTTTGTCAGAAGAGGGGGAATATGCCTTGTCACCTATTTTGATACTGCATAAAATTGATATAAACCTTCTTGTAATTTATGCTTTTAATTCAATAATTTCAGACTTATGAATCTCTTATACAGAATCATGTGCAAAAAATGGGTACCTTCAAATATATATATATATAATATAAATTCATATATATTGCAGTATTATTTTAATAATGAAAAAATAAGCAATTTTTCAATGTTAGAGCAATGGTTATTTATATTGTTATTATAGGTATCATCAGAAAATTCCCTCTACCACCATATAATAAATGTTTCTTCTTATAAAATATTTTATGTGATTCTACTGACCTAAGTAAAATTTGGCAAAGTCATTGTTCTTTTTACTCTGTAATATTTTTATATTTTTTCACTGAGGAGGAATAAATATTATGTGCAGATTCTTCTTCTTTTTGTTCTTAGGGACTCTGCTGGCTCATCCTGTGGAATACAGATTTTCCTAATCTATCATACGATGTCAACACAGTTGCTTAAGCTCTAATGAAATTCCCCAGTTTGGTAGTCCCCCATTATATGTATTATGGGGAAACATGTTCCAAGACCCCCAGTGAGTGCCTGAAACCACAGTGTACCCAACTCTATATATACTATTTTTTTCCTATACATACATATCTCTGATAAAGTTTAATTTATAAATAAGGCACAGTAAGATACTCACAATAAAGTAGAACAATTAGAACAACCTGTGATAAAAGTATTGGGAATGTGGTGTCTTTCCCTCAAAAAAACTCTTATTGAGCTGTACTCCCCTACTGGTCAGCAGCTGACCACGGGCCACTGTAACGGCAGGCAGTGAAGGCACAGAGAAGTGGCAGCTGTGTATGTGGCCCTAGGAATCTCCATTGAAGATGTTTGCTGGGAGAGCACCTGCCCTCCTGGGTGCTCTCTATGGTCTGCCCCAAGCTATGATTTTTACTTTATAGTATTTTTCTTTTTTTGAGACAGAGTCTCACTGTGTTGCCCAGGCTAGCGTGCCGTGTAGTCAGCCCAGCTCACAGCAACCTCAAACTCCTGCCAAGGAGCTGGGACTATGCCCACCACAACATCTGGCTACGTTTTTTCCATTTTTAGTAGAGATGAGGTCTTGTTCTTCCTCAGGCTGATCTCAAACTCCTGAGTTCGACTGATCCTCCCCCGTCGGCCTCCCAGAGTGTTAGGATTACAGGTGTTCACCCACTAAGTCAACTTTTAGAAGAAGCAGAATGATGGACCTGCGGGCTATTTTAGTTAGGAGGACCATGCAAGTTCTCGCTGAGGTGGTATTTGAGCAGAGACCTCAATAAAGTAAGCTATGGAGACAGGCAGCTCTGAGAAAAGAGCATTTCAAAAAGGGGCCAGGGCCAGGGCAGAAGACCTGAGGTAAGCATTTTTAAAAAGGTTGTTTGGGAAATACCAAAGAGGCCACCGTAACCAGAAGAGAGTGAGGTGGAGCGTGGTAAGAGGCAGAGGCGCACATGTAGCTTGATCATATAGGACTTTGGGGGCTACGGCAAGGACTTGGGGGTTTGTTCCAGTTCTAATATAAAGCAATTGGAAGATTTTGAGGGGAAAATAACATGATGTGATTTATGCATTTAATGGTTCCCCACAGCCTAGTCATTACGTGGAGAGCTAATTTTAGGGAGCTAAGAGGATAAGCAGTTAGGCAACCATCACCCTGGCCCAGGCCAGAGAATATGATGGATTAGCGAGCTGAGTAACAGTGGTGAGAAGTTGGTGGATTTAGGACATGCAGTATTTCGAAGGTTGAGCTCACAGGTCTAGTTTGCAGATCGGCATGAAGCCTTGACTCAGGGTGTACCCAGCATGTACGAAGGTATTGAGCTCGTGGGGAGGCGGGGTGTGTGCGTGTGAACTTTTGGTGGGTACCGAAGTAAACTGTTGTGTGAAGCATAATACAATTACCTCCAGGGATCTTTTATAAGAAGAAGTAAACGAGTTAACCTGTTCTAATTACAGCCTGTTCTTTGAGGAACGGATCTGCTGAAGCAACTGTGTGATAATAGTTCAGACAACATTGTAGCAGGGGCAAAGCAGGTCCTGGGGACCTGATGTCACCCAGAGAGAGCTCGAGGTTTCAGAACCTCTGATAACTCTGTCCTGAATTATGTTGAGCTAAGGGAGGTGAGTAGTACAAGAGGTTCAAGGAGCTCCTTGGGCCACCTTTATATGCAAATAATGCATTTCACTATTTTGTTCCCAATATAGACTTGATTCAATGTCTGCCAACTTGTAAAATTTTGGTTTGCAAGCTAATTTTAACATTCTAACAAAAAAAAATTCATTCAGATGTTTTCATCAAAATTAAAATTGTGTTGCCTTTTTTTTTTTCCCCTAATGGCACATACTAGGCTAGACCTTAGAGAGAATAACACGACCCTTCAGTCTCTGAAACCTGACAAATAGCTGTCCCATCTGAGATTTTCCTTATCTTAATGAAAATGTAAAGGGCAAAAGAATAACTATTCTTTTTTTTTTCTTCCTGCATGGTGATACCCATACTGTGATGAATATGCATCATTTGACTACTCAATACCCCATTCTTTGGAGAACATCCCCATCCTCATTCAATCTGGTTCTCAGGAGACTGTCTATAACATACTCCTTTTCCTCAATGATAGTGGCTCTGATTCATGCAATAAGCCTAGTCAGTTATGGTACCCATTGTAAAATAAAGGTCATGAGAGTAGCCTAGAATGGATCTCCCTTCCAACTGATTGATCTAGAACCCTGGTTCTCAACCTTCCTAATGCTGTGACCCTTTAATACAGTTCCCATGGGTCAAGACCCACAGGTTGAGAACCACTGATCTAGAAGGTAACATGAGTCCCGAAAAGCACTATTCAGAGATTTGTAAATTTAATGAGAGACAGAATTTCCTGGTAGTCATCATTTCTAGACACAAAGAGTCTAAGAATAAAAGAGTTAAGGAGAAATGTAGAGCCAAGAGAAGAAGTAAAATGTAGGTTTGACTATAGCTTTAAATATCTGAATCCACATGTGTCTCAATGAGTTCTACCATGAGGTTCTTCAGCTGTTGCATTAGGTATTTATTTCTCTATAAAAAATTAGCCCCAAACACCGCTTCCTAAGACAACAAACGTGTATTATCTTTCACAGTTTTTGAGAGCCAAGAATGTAAGAATCAATCAGGTGGGCAGCTCTGACTTAGAATCTCTCATGAGATTGAGAAGACATCAGCTGGGGAGACCATCATCTGAAGGCTTGACTGGTGATGGAGGACACTTTCCACAATGGCTTGTTCATATGGCTGTGAGCCAGAGGCCTCAGTCCCTCACTGTCTTTTATCAGAAGTGCTCATTTGCTCATCACATAGATTTCTCCATAGAGTAGCCAGGACATAGTGGGGAGTTCGCTCACACAGGAATGAACAATCCAGGAGACAGCAAATAGATTCTATAATGTCCCTTATGACAGCCTTGGAAGCCACATCCCGCTATTCTGCTGTAATCTACCCTGACACAATGTGGGCGGGGATGGGGTAAGGGGTTTGAATGTCAGGAGGCAGGGCCATCACTGAAGCTGACCTCTACAGTTGTATAAACATATATTTGTTCCTTTTTATTTCTTTTCCTAATTTACTTTATTTGGGGTTTCTGTGACTGGCAAGCAAAATAGAGTTTAACCTAATATATAATCACCAACCAAGCCCCTCCCTAAAAACCAATACAAAGTAAAATAAAAAAGCCAGCTCTATTCTTAAACACCTATAAAATATAAGCCATAAAGAATACATTAGGAAAAAAAACCAAATACATTAGTATTGTTACTATATGAGACATTTGATCACTATTAACCTTTCTGAGCTTCCCTTTCGATTTTAAAAACACCTGGACCAGGTGTTCTCTTGTGTTCAAGAGAACACAAACAATATTATTATTTTTAAAGTGAGGATAGCATGTAAAAGTTCACACATATTTCATATACACTTTTCTGTTCAATCATTATAAAAATCCTGTGATGCAGATAAGTTAGGAATAGTGTTTAGCACTTTTCAGATGAGGAAATACAATTCGATGTCAGTGTAAGCTCGCGGGTAGAGTTGCTCAGTCGTGGGTCTAGGACGTTTTCATAGCCATGTCTTGACAATCGCTTTGCACCTTACTGTCCCTCTGCATCCTTGCTTAGGCCTGTGTCCATTCAAAGGCACTTTTGCCCGTAATAAATGTCTCCTACCTGTTTCAGCAGTAACTCCCTCCTGAGAATGTAACTAAATTCCATTGCCACTTCTGTACAGGCTTAGCAAACTACTACAAATTGCACTCCGGTTTCAATATTCATTAAGTTAAGGCCTTCATTTATGGAAAAGTGATACATTAACTATACTTTCAAGTCTACGCTTTCCTAACACCACATTCTAAGTTTATTTACAAAGATAGAGAAATTGGCTGGTATGTCAGAAATGAGGATAGGAACGAAACTCTTGTAGTTTTCCATTCTGAGATGTTGATGTTTAACAGAGGTAATGCTGTGGCGGGAAGACATCAGAAGCTGGGAGAGGTGGCAGGCGAGCATGTCTCCTGAAAACCATCCGAATAGCACTTTGCTCATTTTCTCACAAGGAAATGTGGGCATCTGGAGAAACAGAGCCTATATTAGAAGGTGCAGATTGACAGAACAAGGTTTGTCGACCTAACCTAAGCTTTCGCTTGTGCTCTTGAAATGTAACTTGAAATGACTTAATGTGTGATCAAATCAGAAGTTTTCATTTTAGTCTTTGTTGTCTTCATAACTGACCTATAGAATGCATTAAATCAGCCAATGAGGAAAAGTAATAAATTCCTGTAAGGCCTTAAGACGTGAGCTGTGCTAGCGTTCCTATGAAGTTAATTACTTCTTCTGCTTTTTGGCTGAAATCTCAGTCCCTTTTCTAATCTCCCATATAAATTTCTTTCACTTTTTCCCCAAGACAGCACTACATTTTCCTGAGCCACAATAAGCTATTACACATTTTATAAAGTATTATCATCCCAGGGGAATTAACTCTCCTCTCAGAAAAATCATTGAAAATAGAGAAGGAAAAGGATGTTGATTGTCCTCCTCTTTTGGTGGCAGTGGCAATTTTTCCCCATTAAAGAGGAGTGATTCAAAGAACAAAATTCAGGTACTCTTAGCCAGGCAAATCAACCCCCAGGAAACTACATAGTAAATTAGGCAGTAACATGTAAGCTTTGTGTGTTGAGATATGGAAAGTACATCAGCCTAAGTGACTTGAAATGGCTTATCACCAGGGCATTGTATTTATTTAAAAATACTAGGCAAAGAAACTGAAAAATCAGAGCGTTTTTATAAAGATGCAATTTTACTCTTTTAAAAGTTATTATCAACTGATTGTTATAACTCATTCCCCACTAGCAATCTTTTCTTCAGCCTCAATCTTCTCATATATCATTGTTCTCAGCAATCTATAGCAAGGTGAGATAAAGTGTAATCACAGAAGAGTAAAATGATCAGGACAGAGGGGAATCGGGAAGTGTGATGCTACAAACCACAATTAAATGGAAATCTTATAAAAGCTTTGAATTCAATGACTTAATGTTTGGAGACATGAATTAAATGAAAATGAAAAAAATGTCCTATGCATGAAAGTGGATGCATCAAAATTATCTTGTCAAAATGCCACTCATCTATCCACAGCTGAATTTGCAAATAAATGGTTGAAAATATTTGCCTATAGAATCTGATAGAGAAATCTGCAGAGAAAATAGATTGATTACAAATGAATACAACATGAATGAATCTTAGGAAAATAATTTTAAATGGCAAAAAAAATGTGGAAGAATACAAGTATTCAATTTGATTCAATCACATACAATCCAATGAATTGTTTTTCGAAACAATATATTATTTAGAATATATCAGAAATTAAGCTATATAGAAAATAAGAGAGTAATAAATCCAAAATTCATTATGGTAGTTATATATGAGAGTGAATTAGATAGGACAGGCCTCAGAAAGGAACACAGGTGATCTCAAACAAATAGATTTTTTTCTAAGTTGGGTGGAAGGGCTGTGAGTGCTCATTGTACATTATTTTTAAATTCTTGCATATATTTTTAAAATGTTTTCTGGATTTCATCTATAGGCCTCACACTTTTGGATCTGGACTTTAGAGGGATATCTAAGGCATACTTTTGGGGGTTACTTGCTGAAATTCTGTCCATCGTGAAGCAATAACCTGGAAAAGAGAATGCCACTGATTTCTGGGAAAGCCAGAGCATCAGGAATTCCTAGGGGAAAAGCTGAGTCTACTTTAGACAGTTGTCTTTTTTTTTTTTTTTTTTTTGAGACAGAGCCTCAAGCTGTCACCCTGGATAGAGTACTGTGGCATCACAGCTCACAGCAACCTCCAACTCCTGGGCTCAAGCGAGTCTCCTGCCTCCGCCTCCCAAGTAGCTGGGACTACAGGCACCCGCCACAACACCCGGCCATTTTTTGGTTGCAGCCGTCATTGTTGTTTGGCAGGCCCGGGCTGGATTCGAACCTTCCAGCTCAGGTGTACATGACTGGTGCCTTAGCCCATTGAGCCACAGGCGCCGAGCCTAGACAGTTGTTTTTAATAGTTTATATTCAATAGATGCTGCTATTACTGTAACAGAAGATGAACCATGGCTTTACCTGGACAACCCTGAAGACAAAGCATAAACAAAGCAATAGCTACCCAGAGGTTAAAGAGGTCCAGTCAAACCTACAGCAGGTTTGTCAATTGCAAATGTCATGACAACAAGTTTTTTTTGGGGGGGGGGGAGGCCGGGAAGGAATGCTCAAGACATTTTGCTTATTGGCTTTCTGTAGGGCCAAAGAATAATAACATCTGCTTATTATGAGAGTGCTTTAAGGAAGTTAGCCAACACTTTAGCAGGAAAAGTTCTAGGAAAGCTTCACCTGAGCTCTTCTTCACAATGATCCTCCTGCTCCTTCCGCTCCTCAAATTAGGATGATTTTGTGAGTTTTGGCGAGACATCCACAGGCATCTACCTTACAATCTTGATTTGGCAACTTCCAACTAACTTTTGCTTTCTAATCTTAAAAACAATCTTTAAGGGGCATCAAGTTTTCTTCAGTTAATGTAAAAAAGACTGCGTTGACTTGGTTAAATTCCCTGCACTCTCGGTTCTTTAGGGATGGACTGACTGGTAACATTGCTTATAAAATTGTTTTAAACTTGGGTGGTGCCTGTGGCTCAAGGGAGTAGGGCGCTGGCCCCATATGCTGGAGGTGGCAGGTTCAACCCCAGCCCCGGCCAAAAACTGCAAAAAAAAAAAAATTGTCTTAAACTTAATAGACCTTATGTTAAGAAATAAATTTTATAGTTTTTATTTTGATCTTTGAATTCCATTTTCTATGAACTTTTTGGAGTTGCCATGTGTGTATATGGGTGAGTGTGTGTGTATACACGTTATACACATATACATATGAAAATCAAAGAGAAAAATCACAGAATCTTAAGAGAGGGTAGTACGTCAAATTTTAAAATTCCAAAATGTTATTCCCTTACCATAAAGCCTACAACATTCAGACTCCAATGAATGAATAGGGAGGGTGATTAGAATAGAAGAGTCTGTGTTATATATTATGGTGACAAATGTAATATACTCACACATATGTGTGCAACATTATCACATCCTGCATTAATTAGCCAAAAGTCTTTGCCTGTACAAAGCCAGTACAATAGCAATCATTTTTAACTTTTTTTGCTGATTCACATCTTTACCTGGATATTAATCATCTTTAGGGCACCACCTCTTCATCCCTTGCAGAGACTCTTTTCACAGAGACCAAATCCAGTGCATCAGATGCAAATGCCACATCATTCAGAGGAGTACAGTTCACCTGACAACAGCAACCCACTGGGAGAAGCAACAAGGGATGTGTCATTTCTACTAAACTCTCCTTCATTATATAATTTATTAAGTAGGGGGAGATTATACAGATCTAGGGGGAGAGAATACTGATCTAGAATACTAAAATGCTTCCCTGAAATAATCCACGTTCTAGGTGAATGGAATGGTTAACCCACATACCTGGTACTGTACAAGAAAATCTCCAGGCCAAAGTTTAAGATTCTGAACCTGAAAGAAATACGTAACAGTGTCCTAATCCTGCTAGTAGCCATATCTCTTAGATTTTTGGTTGTTCTTTCAATACTGGAATCTCTAAAGATAATGAAAAAGGTCTAGAATAATACAGGTCAATGAAGTTTGGTGGTCCTTCAGTGTTGATCCAGCAAGAAATTGGTCATAAAAATGTAAGAATTGTTACAACTGAGAATACCAATGAGGCCAGTCAGGCTTTACTGTAAACATAACATCATCCAAGTCTTTACATTGCTTTCATTGGTTGTATGAAAGTATCAAGAAATATTTTTCTTTCAACAAAATACATGTAGTATATATAGTTTTATGTCTTGCAATGAACGTGTGGTTTTCTAGTTAAGAAAACATTAATTATGTCCATCAGTATTTTGAGCAACCCCTGTTTGTTAACATAATATTTGACATAAGATTATGCATCTGCAAATTTGTTTCACTAAATTCCAAAGCAGGGATTTCTAGAATTTCTATGTAATTGTTGTTATATTAAGCAAATATCTCTTTGTTACAGATGAAGACTCGAACAATTATGTATTAGCAAACATGAAAGGATGAATTTATTATTTTAATTCCTGTCTTACTCAAGTCACTAAGTGAGGCCCTCCAGTTCCTCTGAAAGAAGATTTTAAGCAGGGAAAAAATAGAGCTACAATACAAACAAAAATCTGTCTGGCATGTTTAGAAAAAATAGCAGTCATTCCAAAAGCTTCTTTTCAGGGTATAGCATCCGGAATGCCACTGCCATGCCCTAAGTCTTATAATTCTGCCATATGACAGTTGTCAGTTAAAGGTATGATGATGTTGTCCTCCAAAGCATTGCACTTGACTCTTCAGGATCATACTTCATTTCTCATTAAATTAGAGTGATTTTTTTTTTGTAATCCCAAAATGTACATAAAATGTAGAAATTTCCTGGTAAGCACAGGCATTCACGTAGTGTGTAGTGTGTGGGGGTGAGTGGGTGTATGAATGAGTGAATGACTCCAAGACCTGCCTCTAATGCTGTGGTTGGGAATGTGTGGGTAACACCAGGACATTCAGTCACACTTCTGGCATTTGCTTACTCCCAACACTTCTGGGTAGAATTAGAACAAAATCAGAAAACAATGAGCTAGCTCAAATGTATCTTTTAAGGAGAAACACTAAGATATCTGCAATGTTGGTCAAATACCTTTGAAAATAATCTTATTAGAGAAAGTGTTCGAAAACATGGTGGGAAAGGACAAATTGCTGGTTGTGCTCTAAAAACCCTTGTTCCAAAAAATGCCTGTATCACAATATCTATGAATAAAATTTGGGGAAAAGATTTCATGGAGTTAGTATATAGTAATTTGAAACTTAACTGGAAAGTAATTTTGATGCATATAGCACAGTAACCTGCAAGAGAAAATGTATTGTGTTTCCTCTTTTAAAAAATCATTGTAAGTATTTGGTTCACTCCACCACAGAGAATAGTTCCTGGGAATGCATAAGTTACTGTTTAATAGGTGCATAATTTTACAATCAGTCCCAGCCATCTGCTCTCTCCTCTAATTATGAATTCAAGAAGGACATGATTCACTACACATGGTACAAAAGGCTGATGGAAAGGATTTAAGAATTATATATAGATTATCTCTAAAGTATTTCTATTTGAGATAATATCATTATCAGACTCAAACTACAAATAAGGAAAATTATTAGCTCACCATTGATAAATAGTAAATGCTTCTAAAAGAAAATTGTAATTGACGAGAAAAGCTTTTTATTAGATCCACGTTTTTGGTCTCTAGCTGGCAAAAAAATTTTTTTAAAACCAAAGTATGTGGCTATAAGCTTGTTTGAATGTACTTGGGAATTTCCTTTTTCTTTCTTTCTTTTGCCTTTTCTTTCTGTTTTTAAAATATTTTTAAGGGAGAAGGGATGCCAGGAAACTCAGCTCCATTTATTTGGCACTGTTTCCCGGTGTGAAATTGACAAGAAGTAGCACAAAGCTAATGACAGGGGAAAATGGAAATTAACAACACAGGAAGGGTACCTTGGAGCTCTTATTTTGACTAAGATAAATATTTACTGCTTTGTCTTACCTTTCATTTGTCATGGAGACAATATAGCCTATACTATAAACTCTCACATGAAGGATTCATTGTCTTTAAAACAGTGCGGTAACATTCTACACATACATATCTTCAAGATCCTCTTCAGCTTGTAGAAGGAAGGGCTGATGAATGGAAATAAGGCCTCATAGAACAAATGGAAGAGACTGGCTTTTCTTTTTTATGGGCAACATTAGAAATAGGTTTACTGAGGTAATTCCCCAAACAGAACAGCATTTATATAACTTTAGCTTTGAATAATTTCACATTTTCATTCTCAAAATTAAGAGAGATACCAGACAAGCTTATATAGAGCATTTTCTGTACATTTCAATCAACAAAGATCACATTTATCAAATAGGAGTAAGACCAGGAAGGGGCAATCAACATAGTTTTTTATTTTTTTATTTTATTTTATTTTTTTTGAGACAGAGCCTCAAGCTGTCACCCTGGATAGAGTGCCCTGGCATCACAGCTCACAGCAACCTCCAATTCCTGGGCTCAAGCAAGTCTCCTGCCTCTGCCTCCCAAGTAGCTGGGACTACAGG
>CAUYRH010127780.1:0-30604 GCA_963574655.1 Perodicticus potto | reverse complement strand
TGGCAGTGCTTAAACTAAATAAGGAGTATTTTGGAAACTGCTAAATTCTGTGTTAAATAACTGTGCAGAATAATGTAAACATTACAGTTCCTAATAGGTAGTTTGGATATTTTTGTACTTGATTTGACATGTGACTTTTTTTCGTATACTGTTTAAATCATGTATGTTATGACATTGTTTAAAATTCAGTTTTTGTATCTTGGGGCAAGACTGCAAACTTTTTTATACCTTGTGGTTATTTTTAGCCCTTTGCCATCAATGATCATATCAATTGGCAGTGACTTTGTATAGAGAATTTCAGTAGAAAAGTTGCAGATGTATTGACTGTACCACAGACATAATATGTATGCTTTTTACCTAGTTAGTAGCATAAATAAAACTGAATCTCAACATGCAAAGTTGAATTCTAGGTTTGATTTTTAAGATTTTTTTCTGCTGCACTTTTGAGTCCAATCTCAGTGGTGAGACACCTTCTACTAATGACAGGCAGCAGCCAGTTCTACTGGGCAGCTTTGGTTTTACCCTCACGCTCTACCAGGACTTCCCACATGGACATGTCTCAGGTGTAGAGTTGGTTATTTTTTTGATTTTTATTTTACTATAGCAGAAATAGGCTTGATTGTCTACACAATGATAAATAGGTTGTCTGCAGGATAAATTGTGTAAAATAAAATCAAGAATTATCTTCCAGATGCTTCTACTTTTTGCTTGGAGGGCTTTGTAAAGCTATATAAACGTTACAGTTCTCCTCCTGTGACCTGAAATGAACAAATCTACTGCCTTACTCAGAAGGTCTTGTTTGTAAGATCATCCTAGAAACCATTGAATTTGCTTTTGCTGTAATTTAAACATAGATCTTGATCCAAGCTTTGTTTTCTGTTTTTTGTTTTTTTTTTTTTTTGAGACAGAGCCTCAAGCTGTCACCCTGGATAGAGTCCTGTGGCATCACAGCTCACAGCAACCTCCAATTCCTGGGCTCAAGCGAGTCTCCTGCCTCCGCCTCCCAAGTAGCTGGGACTTATAGGTGCCCACCACAACGCCCAGCCATTTTTTGGTTGCACCCGTCATTGTTGTTTGGCGGGCCTGGACTGGATTCGAACCTGCCAGCTCAGGCGTACATGGCTGGTGCCTTAGCCCGCTGAGCCACAGGTGCCGAGCCAAGTCTTCTGTTTTTTGAATAACTTCTCTACCAACTCATTTGTACTCTTGGGTACTTAAAAATACTTTTGGTAAAAACCTAATTTGCTTCTGTAAAAGTTTGATGATTTAAGTTTTACTGGCAGACTTATAAAGGTATCTACCTTCTGTAGAACTTGTTGATTTTAGGTCCATGGGTTACTGTGAATGAGGAATAAGAGAGAGTTGTAGAATAACAGATGTTTTAAGAATACAGATGATTTGATTGAAACCTTAACCATGCATTGATATAATCCATTGACTCCTATTCTACTTTAAGGCAGGTTTCCATATTTAATCATCTGGGGAGAGTATATGAGAAATATTTGCTAAGAAGTATCTCTTTGGAGCCAAGCCACCTGTCTTGGTTTCTTTCTATTAAGAGCCATAAAATACAGAAATACTTCTAGTTATTAATTGATTATATTTGTACAGATTTAGTCACATGCTTTTGAGAAAACATCTAGTATGTTACGATCAAGTTATTCCCAAGAGCTTGGTTGTTAATCTGTGTTTCTGTTTCTTGGAGGTGGTCATCTTTGATGATTAAGACAAAATAATGTCATTAGGTTTATAATTTTATGTCTACTCTAAGGGCAAAATACTTCTCAGAATCTGATTATTATGAGGACGTGATTCTGAGTGGGTTTTTTCTAGCTAACTCATATCTCAGAGACTCAAAACGTTGAGCTCAGAGAAAGCCGAGTGATTTTTGAACCACGTACAGTATGAGACCCATTCCACTTTTTCCAGTGCCTTTCAGTACATTATCAAAGGGAACACTTCATAGTGTTGCCTTTATTTTCCAGGTGTAGGTTCTTTTATGGGATAGAATCTATCTCATTTTTTATAGTTTACTACCCCTGGTATGCAAAGATAATGATAAATCACTGCCGTTCATCCTTGCTTTTTCCAGAAACATGACTCATTTTTGTTGCCATAACCACTAGATGGGTTGCCTATCCCATTCCTCCTGTAAACAGTACAGGTTTATAGTTTGCATGGTTTGGCTTAATGATGACTATACTTTGAAACATCCAAGTGAACTGCACGCATACTAGCCATGTTATATTTCAGGTTTAAAATCCATTTTGGTGAGGAAGGGTAGGGTGTATAAAGGTGGGTATTTGTAATACAAATTTTGAAGACAAAATAAAATGTCCTGTCTTCCAGATGATAAATATCTTTCTATTTTATTGCTAATTATAGGCAGGTGGGTTGCAAGTATCTTTCTGACTGTGTCCATTTGGGGAAGGAAAATTTTACATTTTACCAAATTTTTGCTTCTGAAGTAAATGTGGAAGTTTGTTTTGGTTTGTTTGAGAGCCTTTTGGGAGAAGCCATTTTATTCTCTGAGTAGGACAGAGTTCATTTTGTTTATGATTTCTATACTTTACTCCCTTCATCATTGCCATTTTTTCATTGGCACTTTATTTAATGATAGCAGATTGAGAAAACAGTGACTTGAGGTCACTAAAGTAAAAAGCGTATGTTAAAACAATTACCTGTAAAATCAGTTACTAACTCTTGTATGTTGGATATACTCAGCATGAGGAAATACTCCCCCTGCTAATGGTCCCCATCTTGTAGATAGCTATTTGTAAATAACCTGAATCTTTGAATGCAAGATTATAGAGCATAGGCCATGAGAATCTCCTATAAACCTTTCTATTTTTTCCCCGATAACGAGGTATTTTCTTTTCTACAAGAAGGTTGTACAAAATCAGCGGCCTTACTCATTCAGAAAGCAGCGTCCTAGGCCCAGCCTTATCTTTAGCACTTGTCCCCAGGCTGCTAGATTCTTGTTTATCTGGTATCACTGCGGAATGAAATTTTCCACATAACCCAAACTTGCCTTATTTAAGCAGAAAACTTTTTATTTTAGCCTTTTTTTTTGATGGAGTTATTTAATATGTATATTAGAAAATATACTGGATTTAATAATTCTTTTTGCACTTAGCTTTTTGAGGACTTCAGGGCCTTTTAAGATAGGTAGGACTGTTTTGCCCTTACTAAAGGGTCTCAGACTGCTATGGTTTTGAAGTTGTAAACCCCTCTCTCCTCTCCTGGTCTTCTCTCTTTCTGATAGCTTCCCTTTCATGTGTGCTTGTTAATATGCTTTCTCTTTGTATTTTTTTTTCCCTTCCTCATGCATTATTTCTGACTGCTTAGGCAAGGAAACCAGATTACCAAACTTAGTAAAAATTACTTTAAAACACAAGTACAAATTCTGGGACAGGACCCAAGATGCTTCCCTGCGAAGTGTTGAAAAGGACTTCATTGCATTGGCATTTGACATCAGTTTGACTGCTAGAGTGCTTCCTGTTCTTGCTGAGTTTCAGGTAGTTAAGGTAGAGAGAAATTGAATCATATGCATATTTCCCCCCCTAGAGTAATATTTTGAAAGGTTTCATTGCTTCCACTTGAATGCTGCTCATACAAAAACTGGGGTACAAGGGTTATTAGCATCAACAGCCAGAGGTAATACTGTTGCCTAGAGGACACCAGCAAACACACAACCAAACAGAACAGACCTCGGGAATCAAGAGTGTCATTTGTTTTGTTTTGGTGTCCCCTTTTAAGCCTTGCCTTTTGGTCGTCTTCCTGTACAGATATTTTTGACCTATAGGTGCCTTTATGAGAATTGAGGGTCTGATATCCTGCCCTAAGGAGTAGCTAAAGTACTTGCTGATGTTTTCAGGGATTTGAACATCAGACTTGAATGAATGAAGCTTTTTTCCTTTTTTTAGAAGGACTGAAGAGAAAACTCTGGTGAAGACAATCACTTCTCTGTTAATATGGATACTTTTCACAGTTTATTTAAGATGCTCTCATTAGGTCCAGAGCCAGTGTTCTTGTTCACCCTAAAACCTGAAATGGCTCTGGGCTTGGCCAGACAGTTACACTCTCCAGTTTGCGCCCTGCCACTCTTTTGTTGTGTGACCTTGGGCAAGGCATTTACCTTCTGTAGGCCTCAGTTGCCTCATCTGTAAAATGAGGGAGTTGGACTAGATTAGTTATTCCAGCTCTGAAATTCTAAGTGACCTTGCCTGCCTTGCAGCAGCTTTGGATTTCTTCCTTGTCTTAGTTCTGCTGTTTGAGGGGGCTTTTTACTCACTTTCCTGTTATTCAAATGAGACTAGGCTTGATATTTTATTACTGTTCTCCTATGGACAAAAAGTTACATAGTATGTCCTTAAGACTTAATTTTAACCAAAGGCCTAGCACCATCTTAGGGGCTGTAATAAATACTTTACAAAAAAAAAAAAAAGAAATCAAAAACACAAAAATTGCAAGGGGAAAAAGCCTTCATTTTCTTTTTCCATCACCTCTAGTCAAAATTTGTTAAGACTTTCTTTGAGTCAATGACATTCTAACTTTCGAGTTGGTATGTGTGTGACACCATCCTCCTAAGTGCTGTGAGCTGGTAGTTGTTTTTCAACTAAAATGGATTGAAAACCTATTGTTAATGCCTAATGATTATTAGAGGTCATTACTTTGGGTCTTTGGTTTTTTAATTCTTCTATGTTCAAAACAGGAATTCCTCCGAACTGCGTCAATTAAAATGGTTTATATGATGCAAGGAAACAATACCAGTAGATCATTATTCACTTTATTCTTGGCTCTTTTTAGGTCCATTTTGATAAGATGACTTTTGACTGGATCATTCCTTTCAGAGTTCTCTTCCAGTCTACCCTTGGATGAGTATAATTAATGAACTTGGCTTTTTCAAGGACCTGGGAAGGCTTCCTTGGGCTGGGTTGAGTATGGGGGCTTGGGGAGTCCTGGTTGAGGCCAGCTTTGTAGTAGTTGGAGTCAAAGGGATGAAACCAGCTGCTCTTGCTAAGGCTGTTTGTCATTGATAGAAGGACTCATGGGCTTGGATGGATTAAAAGGTTAAATATGGAGTTGGCAGACTTTTTCCAAATACTGGGTTCTGTTCAATGCATTGAACATGTGTTTTAAGGGAAAAGTATGAGTGCTTGTGAATGATAAAAACCTGGTGGGCTGCAGAGCTCAGTGTGAAAGAAATGACTGTGGGTGTGGGGACAGATTTGCTGGTGGTATTTTCCAACTCTGTTTCTTCCCCTGAAGTGGGAGGAATGCAGCTATACCAAAACCCAGAGAAGAGCCACTCTTAGCTTCTGCTTTTAGAATAACTGGTCAGCTGAAAAGCTCCAGTAATCCCTTGTGGCTTTCTGTATACTTTTGCCTGGTTGAAGTCTGTGGCTAAAAAATAGTTGAACCTTTCTTGAGAACTCTGTAACAAAGTATGTTTTTGATTAAAAGAGAAAGCCAACTAAATTATTATGTGCTCATTCTTTTTCTTAAGTTTGTGGATGTCCTGGATCTGGAAAGAGTTCCTAATGACTTAGAGAATTTTCAGACTTGAGGCCAGTATTATCCTTTATTGCTTTGTGGCCACTGAAGTGAGAAATAGAACATTTTAAACATAACCCAGGAATAACAGCCCCCTTCTTTTCTCATTTCTAAAAGGAAGGGGGCACAGCGATGGTAATGAGAGAGGAGGTGTGTACTAGGGGATTATGAAAACCAGGATGCTAAAATGAGAGGCAGATATTGGAGACACTTCCATTGCCCATCTAAGAGCTAAAGAAAACCATTTATTTTCCATCTGTTGCCTCCGTGATATGGAGGTCAAATGTTGGAGGGTCAGATAAGGTGATTCTATGACATTGGCTTGTAAGTAATATAACATCAACATTTTCTCTTGCTGATAGGAGTTTCAGAGATATTTACTGATATTGTAAATTTTAGGCTGAAACTTGAAGAATCTACTATCTTGAGGAAGATAGTAGATTGGCAGTCAAGAAAAAAACATTCTATTGTGAGGTGAAAGAGCCATTGTGTGTTTTCTTCATTGCTCTCTGAGGTTAAACCTTTGATTTTTTTTTTTTAATTTTATTTATTCCATCTCTCCACACTAATTTCAACTCTTCCACAAATGGCAATCTCAAAAGTTAGGACATTCCCCAGCTCTCCTTCAAACCATTTTCACCTTTATTGTCTCACTGACAAATTGTAATACCCTTTTCCCAGAGCCCTTTATATTCTAAAAAAGTAATTCCATTACTTCTGGCCCTACTTTTAGAATGACATCTGAACCTATATTTTGGTACAGTTTTGTTGGGCTGCTACTAGGTTTTATACAGATAGACAGGATGGGCTCAGGGAATTTGTTACCAGCAGACCTACCCTATAAGAATGGTTAAAGGAAGTTCTCTAAACAGAAAGAAAATGATAAAAGAAGGAAAGTTGAAACATCAGGAAGAAACAAACAAACAAACAAAGATAAAAATATGGGTAAATAGGCTTTCTCATCTTGAGTTTTCTGAATTATGTTTGATAGATGAAGCAAAAATTATAACACTGCCTAAGGTGATTCTAAAATATTAACAGAGAAGACTAAAGAGAATGTAAGTTTTCTACATTTCACTCAAACTGGTAAAATAACTGTAGTAGACTGTGATAAATGATGAATATACAATAAAATAATACCTAGCACAACTACTGAAAAAGCTATACAAAGAGATAGTTAAAAACATTATAAAGTGAATTCTTTTTTTTTTTTTTTTTTTTTGAGGCAGAGCCTCAAACTGTCACCCTGGATAGAGTGCCGTGGCATCACAGCTCACAGCAACCTCCAATTCCTGGGCTCAAGCGAGTCTCCTGCCTCCGCCTTCCAAGTAGCTGGGACTACAGGCGCCTGCCACAACTCCTGGCCATTTTTTGGTTGCAGCCATCGTTTGGCGGGCCTGGGCTGGATTCGAACCCACCAGCTCAGGTGTACGTGGCTGGTGCCTTATAAAGTGAATTCTAAAAGAGTGTTCAAGTAACTGAGGACAGAGCAGTAAAAAGAACACAGAAAAAACAGCAAAGAAAATAATAGATTGTCAAATTTATCTGCCAAAATATCAGTTACACTAAATGGGATGGTCTGCATGTACCAATTAAAAGACATGCTGGCAGAATGGATTAGGAAACATGACCCAACTACATGCTGTCTACAAGAATCTGACTTCAAATGGCAAAATAGGTAGGCTAAAAGGAAAGTATGGAAAAATAATACATCAGGTAAACTAATCAAAGGAAAGAAGTAATCAGCTATATTAATATCAGTTAAACTAGTTTTCAAAACAGAAATACCAGAGAGGGACATTATGTGGTGATGAAAGGGTCACTCGGTCAAGAAGATGTAGCAGGGTGGCACCTGTGGCTCATCGAGTAGGGTGCTGGCCCCATATACTGAAGGTGGCGGGTTCAAGCCCGGCCTCGGCTAACCTGCAAAACAGAAAAATAGCCGGGCGTTGTGGCGGGCACCTGCAGTCCCAGCTACTCCAGAGGCTGAGGCAAGAGAATCGCCTAAGCCCAGGAGTTGGAGGTTACTGTGAGCAGTGTGACGCCACGGCACTCTACTGAGGGCAATAAAGTGAGACTCTGTCCCTACAAAAAAAAAAAAAAGAAGATGTAGTAATTCTAAATGCGTATGCACCAAACAGAGCATAAAGTCTGTCTCAGACAAGCAAACACTAAGGGAATTTATCATTACCAGACCTGCCCTACTGGAAATGCTGAAAAGTGCATTATACATGTAATAGTGTAATAGATACTGCCAGTGTAAAATCACCCAAAAGTGTAGCTTACAGCTCTATAGCACAAGAGGCAAACAGAACAACAGGGTATCATCCAACATGTTGAAGAGAACAGCATCCCACATATCAGCACTAACACTTAGTGTGAACCGTCTGAATACTCCACATAAAAGGCTAAATGGGTGAAAAACCACTGGCCAGGTGTGTGGCTCACACCTGTGATCCTAGCATTTTGGACAAGGCAGGAGGATTGCTTGAGCTCAGGAGTTTAACACTAGCCTAAATAAGAGTGAGACCCCATCTCTTCCAAAAATAGAAAAAATTAGCAAGGCATGGTGGCACACACCTGTGATCCCAGACACTCGGGAGCCTGAGATAGGAGGATTTCTTGAATTCAGGGGTTTGAGGTTGCAGTGAACTGTGATGATGATGCCACTGTACTCTAGCTGGGGTGACAGAGTGAAGTGTGACTCTGTCTCCAAAACAAAACACACACCCCAAGTATTTCCTGTCTTCCAGAAACACATCTAAACCACAAACACAGACTGAAAGAAATGGGTTGGAAGAAATACTCCACACAAATGGAAACCAAGGGCAAGCAGGTGTAGCCATTCTCATCCCAGATAAAACAGATTTCAAATGAACAATGGTTAAAAAATGACAAACTGATATTATATAATGGAAAGGGGGGGCAATTCAAGAAGACATAACCATCCTAAATTAAGTATTAGGTCTGACAATTAAGTTTGTGAACTCATTCTAGGAAAAGTGCTACATACCTCATTGCTGAATATCACAAGAGTCACCTGGTCCACCCGTCAAAGCAATTTTGGAACTTTTTCTGAAACATGGTCCTTGATGTCTTGAATGTCATTGAAATGTCTTCCTTGCAATATTCCTTTATCTTCGGGTAAAGAAAAAAAGGAGTCAGATCTATGAATAGGGAGAGGGTTCCAATACAATTATTTGTTTACCTGGCTAAAAACTCCCTCACAGACAGTGCCCTGTGAGCTGGTGCATTGTCGTTATGCAAAAGCCATGAGTTGTTAATGAAAAGTTCAGATCATTTTTGTCAAACTTTTTCATGCCGCCTTTTCAGTGTTTCCAAATAGTAAATGTGATAAACTGTCCAGTTAGTACAAATTCATAATGAACAAACCCTCTGATACCAGAAAGGGTAGCAACATCGTTTTGGTTTTGTTTTTTGCAATTTTTTTTTTTTTTTTTTTTTGGGCTGGGTTTGAACCTGCCACCTCCGGCATATGGGGCCAGCGCCCTATTCCTTTGAGCCACAGGGGCCGCCCAGCAACATCGTTTTGACTCTTGGTTTGTACTGATGGAACTTTTTGGTTGGGGAGAATTAGCTGACTTCCATTGTGCACACTGATGCTTTGTTTCAGGGTTGTACTGGTACACCCACGTTTCATCATGAGTGACAACATGGCGCAGAACATCATCCTGGCCCTCCAAAAGGTCTTGGCAAACTTTGACTCTAGGATCTGTATGTTGAATAGTCCAGGGTTCTGGTGCCTGTGCAGTGCCCACAGAAGGCTGCTGTTCTCTTCAGAACTAAAGGGCCTTCCATGGTCTTTGGGTTGTAGCCACAGCTTCCCATTTGCCGACTTACAGATTTGTGGTTCAGATCTCATTTGACTATTTTTCACTGGTACCCCTATTCAAGGTAGTGGCTTCCTATAACTCTAAAGTGAGGTGCAGGATTTGCTCTAGATCAGAGGATACAGTGATTTCCAGACAGATGTTAGGGCTGGTGTCATCCAAACATCCCAGGAGCTGGGCAGCTGTATCCACACACAGAATTCCTAATATCCTACTCTTAACTAAATCACACTCTTAGGGGCCTTTCAACATGTATTTTTCAAAGTTCCCCTAGGGGATTCTGTTGCACAGTCTGATTGTAGACCCCTGAATTAGATGACCTATCTGTAAGAATTCTTCAAACGGCTTGGTGCCTGTAGCGCAAGTGGCTAGGGCACCAGCCACATACACTGGAGCTGGCGGGTTCAAATCCAGCCCAGGCCCACCAAACAACAATGATAACTACAACCAAAAAATAGCCGGACGTTGTGGCAGGCGCCTGTAGTCCCAGCTACTTGGGAAGCTGAGGCAAGAGAATCACTTAAGCCCAAGAGTTTGAGTTTGCTGTAAGCTGTGATGCCACAGCACTCTACCCGGGGCAACAGCTTGAGACTGTGTCTCAAAAAAAAAAAAAAGAATTCTTTAAATGCTAAACCAGCTGATATCTTTATTTTATTTATCCAAAATTTAACCTCACCACAAATTGTTACAAACAGAATCTTAAGCCACTAACATTTTAGGATTTTAGAATATTTGCTTTTTAAAAAATTCACAGGAGGAAGATTTTATTGTCCTTCCAGCCCTATTTGATACCACATGACCTACTCCGGCCTGTGTAATGCAGCAGAAATGATAGATAGAACCAGTGGAAAATCACTCCAAAATTGTAGCTCACAGCTGTATAGCACAAGAGGGAAACAAAGGGTATCATCCAACATGGTGAACAGAACAGCAGCTTACATCCCACTCCCAAGAAGGTAAAGTGGAAGAAGGAAGCATCATCTTGAGAACAAAGGCTGGTTAACACTCTGCAAGGTGGCAAGGACCAAATTAAGGGTGTGGTTGTAATACCCATGTTGAAAACTAAATCGACTGAGGTACTGCACAGTGACTTCTTTCAGTAGGGTAATTGGCTCAGAGGAAAGAGACCATTGGTGTAGCTCTGACTGGCATTGAGAAGACTGAAAATCTCAAGGGACCCAAAGCACTCCTAATGAAGCCTACAGAGAGAGACAGTCTGGGGAAGGTTTGTCGGCCTGGCTCCTGCTGCAACTCTGACTGAAATAAAAAAAAAAGATGCCAACAGAACCAGAGACCCCTGTGCCAGACCTACAACATCCGAGGCCCCAGTCGTCTGCCCAGACCCTGAGGAGGTCATGTTTTCCAATATCCTCTTCAGATGTGGCCAAAGGATAATGGAGAGGATATCCTGGGGAGCACCAAGGGCCACAGAAAGCAATGCGCTGGGAACAACTCCCAGAAGCAGAACTTTTGACTTTTGATAATGCATTTTTATTAACTTAATTGAAGTAGAATAAAAAACACACCAATTTCTAACTTACAGTTCAATTAATTTTGACAAATGAAACCGTCAGCACCAACATCAAGATAAAGAACATTTCCATCGCCCAAACCTTTCTTGCACATCTTTGCTGTCAACTCCCTAGTCTCCACCTCTGGCCCCAGGCAACAATTGCTTCCTGTCACTATAGTTCAGAGCAGCAATTTTCAACCTTTTCTATCTCACGGCACACTTGAACCTATCATTAAACTTCTGTGGTACGCTTGAATTATATTGACCCTAAAAAATTTTTTTAGAAAGAATGTACTTACTATGCTTTGCAAAAATACTTAATGATCTTAAATTTTTGAGGCACACCTAAGATCCGCTCATGGCGCCATTTGAAAATCACTGGTTTAGAGTGCTCTTCCTTACAAAGGGAATCATACAATATTTATGTATATTTAACTCATTTCTCTAAGCATGTTTTTTTTTGCAGTTTTTGGCCAGGGCTAGGCCTAACCCACGGCATCCTACTCCTTTGAGCCACAGGTGCTGCCCTCTCTTAGCATGTTTTAAAGGCTCATCCAAATTATGTATTAGAAGTTCATTCTTTTTTTTTTTTTTTGAGACAGAGTTTTACTTTATTGCCCTTGGCAGAGTACCATGGTGTCACAACTCACAGCAACCTCCAACTCCTGGGCTTAGGCGATTCTCTTGCCTCATCCTCCTGAGTAGCTGAGACTACAGGCGCCCACTACAACACCCGGCTATGTTTTTGTTGCAGTTTGGCCAGGGCTGGGTTTGAACCTGCCACCCTTGGTATATGGGGCCGGAACCCTACCCACTGAGCCACAGACGCCACCCAGAAGTTCATTTCTTTTTGTGTTGTGTACTATTCCCTTGTATGAATATGTCACAATTTGTTTATTCATTAATCTGTTAAAAGACATTTGTGTTTGGTGGCGCCTGTGGCTCAAAGGAGTAGGGTGCCAGCCCCATATGCCAGAGGTGGTGGATTCAAACCCAGCCCTGGCCAAAAACTGCAAAAGAAAAAAAGATGTTTGTGTTGTTTTCAGTTTTTTGCTATTATTCATAAAGCTACTATGAACGTTTATGTACAAGTCTTCAGATAGATGTTGGGTTTTATTTTTCTTGAGTAAACACCTGGGAGTAAAATTGATTGGTTGTATGGTAAATGCATTTTAACATTTGAAGAAAGTATTAGGTTCATTTCCAAAGTGTTTGCATCATTTTACTTTCTTCGTTTCTTTCTTTCTTTCTTTTTTTTTTTTTTTTTTTTAGACAGAATCTCACTTTATCACCCTCAGTAGAGTGCTGTGGGTTCACAAAGCTCTCAGCAACCTTCAGCTCCTGGGCTTAGGCGATTCTCTCGCCTCAGCCTCCCAAGTAGCTGGGACTGCAGGCGCCCACCACAACGCCTGGCTATTTTTTTGTTGCAGTTTGGCTGGGGGCCAGGTCCAAACCCACCACCCTCGGGCTGGCGCCCTACCCACTGAGCCACAGACGCCACCCCGGTTTACTTTCCTACCAGAGAAATATAAAAGTTTCTGTTGTTCTACATCCTTCTCAACACTTGATATTCTGAGTCTTTTTAATTTTACCCATGCTATTGAGCATGTAGTGGTATCTCATTGTGGTTGTAGTTTACATTTCCTTCATGAATAATGACATTGAACATATTTTCATGTGTTTATTTGCCATTTATTTAGATATCCTTTTTTGTGAAATGTTTGTTTAAATATTTTGGCATTTAAAAATCAGATTGCTTGCCACCTTAAGGAAATGTAAGAGTTTTAAAAATATATTCTGAATAAAGATCTATAATATAGATATTTACTAGACACAATATAAATTTTGTAGTTGTTTTCTTTTTTTGAGACAGAGCCTCAAGCTGTCACCCTGGATAGAGTGCTGTGGCATCACAGCTCACAGCAACCTCCAATTCCTGGGCTCAAGCGAGTCTCCCTGCCTCTGCCTCCCAAGTAGCTGGGACTACAGGCGCCCGCCACAACGCCCGGCCATTTTTTTTTTTTTTGGTTGCAGCCATCGTTGTTTGGCAGCCTGGGCTGGATTCGAAACTGCCAGCTCAGGTGTATGTGGCTAGGGCCTTACCCTGTTGAGTCATAGGCGCTGAGCTAATTTTGTAGATCTTTACTAGACAATATAAATTTTATTAGACACATATTGAAAAATATGTATATAGTGAAAAAATATATATATTTTCTCCCAAACTGTGGCTTACCTTTTTTTTTTGAGACAGTCTCAGTCTGTTGGCATGGGGTAGAGTTCCATGGCATCATAGCTCACAGCCACCTCAACCACTTGGCCTCAAGCCATCCTCTTGCCATAGCCTCCCGAGTAGCTGGGATTACAAGCGCCCACCACAATGCCTGGCTAGTTTTTCGGGACTCAGGCTGGTCTCGAACTCATGACCTCAAGCAATCTATCCACTTTGGCCTCCCAGAGTGCTAGGATTACAGGAGTAAGCCTCCACACCCCGGCCCTTTCCATATATTTTTTTTTTCTTAGACAGAGTCTCAAGCTGTTGCCCTGGGTAGAGTGCTGTGGCATCACAGCTCACAGCAACCTCCAACTCTTGGGCTCAAGTGATCCTCTTGCCTTAGATTTTCTATTTTCAGTAGAGATGGGATCTCGCTCTTTCCCTCTTTCTCAGGCTGGTTTTGAACTTGTGAGCTAAAGCAGTCCTCCTTCCTCAACCTCCCAGAGTATCAGGATTGCAGGCATGAGCCACCACACCTGGCCTCCTTTTCATGTTCTTAATAGTGACTTTCAAAAATTGGTTTTAAAATTTTAAGGAAGTCAACTTCATGAGTTTATTTATTGTTTGTGCAATTTTCACCCTAAGAAATCTTAGCCTACCTAAGAATCATGAAGATTTTCTCCTGTATTTTCTTCTAGAAGCTGTATACATGTAGCTTCCATGTTTAGGTCTACCATACACTTGAAGTTGATTTTTATGTGTGCTATGAGTTAAGTGTCAAGGTTCATTTTTTTCCCATAAGAATATCTAATTGCTCAAGCAGCATATATTGAAAAAGTCTGTGTCCTCTATTAAATTACCTTGGCACCTCTGTGAAATGTTAATTGCCTGAGTGACTTTACAGTGGAGAAACCTGACAATCACTACCTCAGCCGGGTGATCAAGGTTCATGTGAACGGTCATGTTGATACTTTGTACCCTGGATATGATGTGATAACAATGGCACTTTACTACTTTGCTCTTCCTTCCAGTCTCATCATGAGAAAAACATCAGACAACCCCCAACTGAGGTCTATTATAAAACATAACCAGTAATCCTAAAAACTGTCAAGGTCATTAAAAACAAGGAAAGTGGGTGAGCATGGTGGTTCATGCCTATAATCCTAGCACTCTGCGAGACTGAGGTGGGCAGATTGCCTGAGCTCAGGAGTCTGAGACCAGGCCTTGTGGTGGGTACCTGTAGTCCCAGCTACTCTGGAGACTGAGGCAAGAGGATCTCAGGCTTGAGCCTGAGAGTTTGAGATGCTGTGAGCCCTGATGCCACAGCACTCTACCCAGGGCAACAGAGTGAGACTCTCTCTCAAAAAAATAAAAAATAAAAACAAGGAACATTTGAGAAACTGTCATAGCCAAGAAGAACCGAAGGATACATGGAAACTAACTGTAGTAACGTGGATAGGATCCAGGAATAGGAAAAGGACATTAGGAAAAAACTAAGGAAGTATGAACTTCAGTTAATAATAATATGTCAGTATTGTTTCATTATTAATAACAAATGTATCATTCCTTTTATTTTTTAAAAGTTTTTAGAGACACGGTCTCACTATGTTGCTCAGGTTAGACTTGGACTCCTGAGCTCAAGCGATTGTCCTGCCTCAACCTCCTGAGTAGCTGGGACTAGAGGCACACACCACTGTGCCCAGCACAAATGTACCATAGTAACGGAAGATGTTAATAACAGGGGAAACTGGATGCAGAGTACAGACAGTCCCCAAGTTACCAACATCTGACTTATATACAACTTGCTCTTATGAACAGAGTCTATTATAGTTAAGTCCTGGAGTTACAACCTTCCAACTGACTCACACCTACAAATGGAAGCTAGTACAGGTAATAGGTAAATGTATCTGTTCCAGCTTATATACAAATTCAACTTAAGAACAAAACTACAGAATCTATCTCATTTGTAAGCTGGGGACTTCCTGTATTTAGGGGAACTCTTGGAACCACCTTTACAAATTTTTTGTAATCTAAAACATTCTAGAATAAGGTTAATAAAATTGAACAAAAACTGACAATATTTTGTAACTTTATTAATCAGTTGTGCTTACATTTAAGATTTTTATAGCCTCTTGAGGAGCTGGCAATTCAATAGTGAAATATCTCGTTATCCTGATGATATTCGTTGCTCTGACATGGATTTTGCCCGATGTTAATGTGGTGACTCCATTTCTTTTTGTTTGTATGCATGGTATATCTTTTCCCTATCCTTTTACTTATTGCTAGTCTTATTTTTATCCAGTTTGTTTAAAAAATATCTTTATATGGAGCATTTAGACTTTATCTATTTACTTATTTTTTATTATTTATTCAAGATACAGAGTTGCACTTTGTTGCCCAGGCTAGAGTACAACGGCATCATTATAGCTCACTCCTGAGCTCAAGTGATCTTCCCACCTTGGCCACCATGCCTCACCATGCCCAGCCTAGACTTTTATATTAAATGTAAGTATTGATATGGTTGAATGTAAAACAACCATCTTACTATTTGTTTTTCTATTTATTCCATCTGGTTTTGTTCTTTTCCCTTCTATCATTGATTTCTTTTGGATTAATATAGATTTTAGATGATTCTATTTTATCTCCCCTCTTGGCTTATTAGCCTTTTTGTTGCATTTTTATTTGCTTTTTTTTTTTGAGGTGGAGTCTTTGTCACCTTTGGTAGAGTGCTATGGCATCATAGCTCACAGCAACCTTAAATTCTTGGGCTCAAGCTATCCTCTTGCCTCAGTTTCCTGAGTAGCTGGGACTACAGGCATCCACTGCAACACCCAGCTATTTTTAGAGACGGGAGTCTCACTCTTCCTCGGGCTGTTCTGGAACTCCTGAAGTCAGGCAATCCACCCACCTCTGCCTCCCAGAGTGCTAGGATTATAGGCATGAGCCACTGTGCCAGGCTTTTAGTGCCTTTTAATTTTTTTTTTTAAACATAGTTTCCTTTTTTTCTTTTTGAGACAGAGCCTCAAGCTGTCAGCCTGGTTCATAGCTCACAGCAACCTCCAACTCCTGGGCATAAGCGATTCTTTTACCTCACCCTCCCAAGTAGCTGGGACTACAGGAGCCTGCCTCAATAGCCCACCTGGCTATTTTTTGTTGTAGTTGTCATTGTTGTTTGGCAGACCAGGGCTGGATTCGAATCCGCCAGCTCTAGTGTATGTGTTTGGCGCCTTAGCCACTTGAGCTACCATTAAAGCTAGCCATTAAGCTAGCCATTAAAACATAGTTTACTTTTAAATAAGATTGTATCTCTTCACTTAGGATATAAGAACCTTATGTCCATTTTCCTTCTTTCATTGTTAATACTATCATGGTCATACATTTTACTTCTACATATGTTATAGACATCATCTTACATTGTTGGGTTTTTTTTTTCATTTAAAAATATCTCCGATTGTATGTGAAGCCCGCACACTGTACTCAATGACTGAATTATTGTACACAGCTATGACTCAATAAAAAATAATAAAAAAAAAAATAGTCAATTATCTTCTAAGAAATTAAGAAACAAAAAAATATTTAAACAAAATGACACCATTTCTGATGCTTTTGATTCTTTGTGTAGATCTGACTTTCCATCCGGAGCCCAAAGAATTTCTTCCTTCTGCCTGAAGAATTTCCTTAACATTTCTTGTAGTGCAGGTCTACTGGCAATGTATTGTGTCAGCTGTTTGCCTGAAAAATTTCACTTTTATATTTTAATATTTTATACGTGTTGGCTGGGCGCTGTGGCTCACACCTGTAATCCTAGCACTCACAGGCCGAGGCGGGTGGATTACCTGAGCTCACGAGTTCAAGACCAGCCTAAGCCAGAGTGAGACCTCATCTCTGGGTCTTGCCAGGTGTTGTGGCGGGCGCCTATAGTCCCAGCTACTTGGGAGGCTGAGGCAAGAGAATCACTTAAGCCTAGGAGTTAGAGGTTGCTGTGAGCTATGACGCTACAGCACTCTACCCAGGGTGACAAAGTAAGACTCTTGTCTCAAAAAAAAAAACTTTTATACGTATTTGGGTCTGTTTTTGGACTTCATTGGTCTACTCATACAGTCATATGCTAATACCACACTTTTAATTATTGATATTTTATATTTTCTAGGATTTCTGTTCAGTTCTATTGATCTGTCTGCCTAGTCCTGTAATATTACCATGCTAGTTAAATTTATAAAGCTTTATTACATAACATATATTTGATATATGGTAAAAATCTAGTGTATTAATAATGTAATAATATATTTTAAATTTTATAGGGTGTTTTTGTTGTTAAAGAGTCGCACGGAGACAGAGAGTGTAATGTTAAAGCCCTCTCTACTCTTCCTCTGTCACCCTATTTTCCTCCCCACCCTGGGTAGAGTGCTGTGGCGTTACAGCTCACAGCAACCTCAAACTCTTGAGCTCAAACCATCCTCTTGCCTCAGCCTCCCAGTGGGACTACAGGCTCCTGCCACAATGCCTGACTAGTTTTTGTATTTTTAGTAGAGAAAGGGTATTATTGTTGCTCAGACTGGTCTCAAACTCCTGACCTCAAGCAATTCACCCACCCCAGCCTCTCAGAGTGCTAGGATTATAGGCAAGAGCCATCATGCCTGGCCATAACATGGCATTTTATCAGATATAAGATACCATTAATAGTATGTATCACATACTACCAAGAAGGGAAGCAGTATACTCCCTGGTAAATTATGATATGATGCCTTTTTTCACTTATAATTTTTATTTTATATTTATTGAAAGTTTGTTTAGATTTATTTACATATTGACTCATGTCCATACACTAAATGGAAAATATAAATAAAATACATTGGTTCAGGTGTTTGCTAAAATTTAATGTTTAGAATCTGACTCTTCTGAATGACTTCTGCCCCCAAATCACCCACATCTGTGTTTTTACACACTGCATCCTTCTTTGCACTATCCAAAACACTAGGGGGCAGCATCTCTCAGAAGACTGCTTCATCACGCTCAGGGATTGTCTTCCAGGGTCCTAGAACCCATTCTGCAATTTTTTTTTTTTTTTTTTGTCTAACCACTGTTCTATTCATGGATATGTAACTCATTTCTAAGTAATGTAAAAACAAATGCTACAAGAAACACATTTCACATGCATCATTGGGTAACTTTCTCTGGGACAGATATTTACAAGCGAAATTGTTGGACTGAAGGGTTACCTATTTAAAGTTTTTTTTTTTTTTGTAGAGACAGAGTCTCACTCTATCACCCTTGGTAGAGTGCTGTGGAGTCACAGCTCACAGCAACCTCCAACTCCTGGGCAGAGACACAGCTCACAGCAACCTCCAACTCCTGGGCTTAGGCGATTCTCTTGCCTCAGCCTCCCAAGTAGCTGGGACTACAGGCGCCCGCCACAGCGCCCGGCTAATTTTTGATGCAGTTCGGCTGGGGCCGGGTTTGAACCTGCAGCCCTCGGTATATGGGGCCGGCGCCCTACTCACTGAACCACAATTGTCCTCCCAGAGGGTCTTACCATTTTGCATTCCCACTGAAAGTATATTGAGCGCTTATTTGTGCCAGTTACATTGGGTTAAGAATGATGTCTGAATGTTAGTTTGCAGTTCTCTGACTGCTAGTAAGATAAGAAACTCTTCACATATAGAGTTCACATATAGAGCAGATGAAAATAACCCACACTGACTGGCCCACTGTTTCCATAGTCAGTGGTCTAGCACATCACAGCTGGGTCCTCTGCTCAGAGTCCTATGGGGCTAAAACCAAGACAGGCCAGCTGCATTCTCTCTGGAGGTTCAACCAGGGACAGATCCTCTTCCACGATTCCTCTGATTGTCAACAGAGCTCATGTCCTTATGAGTGTAGGACTGAAATCCCTATTGTCTAGTTCCCTGTTGGGAATGGCTGTCAGATCCTAGAGGCCACTGTCAGGTGCTTGCCACATGGCCGCCTCTGTCTCAGACGCAGGGGAGCACCCTCGGTTAAATCCCTCATGTTCTGAAGCTCTCAGACTGCCCTCCATGTCCAGTTGAAGAAAACTGTCTGCTTTTAATGGGCTCCTGTGATTAGGTGAGACCCACCCAGATCATCTTCCTATTTTAAGGTTAGAGAGGAGGTTGTATTTGAGCATTGTGTGTGCCAAGCACAGGTGTGAATGTGTGAGCTCATGGCCTGACAGAACCTGGACAGTTGGGCTGGTATCCTTTCTTTGGGATGCTGCGCCTTTCTCTTGCTCTTTTTCTCTCCCCTGCCCCCATTTTCCCCTCTCTCACTCCCAACCCTCTCTCTCTCTCATCTCTTCCCCCCATTCTCCTCCCCCTCTCTAATGTAAAATAAACTTACATTTTTATACCCTAACTCTGGCCTAGAGAAATTCTTTTCTGGCCCACAAACAGCACCTACTGGGCTTTCCCAAACCTATCACGTTCCCCCCAATCCACAGTTCTTCCCCTTCAGGAACCCTGCACACAGAGTGGGGGTTCCTTCCTGAGGACCCTACTGTTGTCCCCTAAAATTAAAAAAAAAAAAGAATCTGAGCAGTAGAAGGAAGCCTGGGGGTTAAGGCTCCAGCAATTCTTCTCTTTACCAGGGAAACATCTCCAGCAACTTCAGGTATTTCTTTTGAGTGATCTCCAGACTTCTCTCCATTATTGCTTAGTAGAAGTAAGTAGGGGGAAGGGTAAAAGATACAAGTTTACTTCAGACCAAAGTTAAATGTGGTCAGTGCTGGAACTGAAGGTCAATCTTTTGAGGAGGAAGCCTGGGGATCAGGGAAGGTTTTCTGGAAGAAGTGGCCTTTGGACTCAGCCTTTGAGATTGGGACTTTCAGTGGGAGCTGGATATGGAAAGGGGCTGCCAGGAAAGACACTGGCATGAAAGCCCAGGGAACCCTGAGAAGGGCAGTGCAAAGTCCCAGAGCAGGAGAGCGGAGATGCTGCAGCAGGTGCAGAGAGCTGAGGCTGGGCTGTCACAAGGTGTAGGGACCAGGCAGAGGAGTGTGGACTTCAGTGAAAATGCAAGGTCAGCTTGACTTATTTTGACATTACAATGTTCTTGCCACCTCCCAGGAGAGAGAGAGGCTATATTGCAAGTTAATAGTCCATTTTAACACCTAACATGATAGAGAAAAGCCGGGGCACTTAAGCCTAGAGTAAACAGTGACCACAAAAGCATCACTGACAGACCAATAAAAAGGGAAAGGAGTCACTGGAGAAACAAGTACATCTTCGCAGAGTGTAAAGCACACTCATAAACATGGTCCTTCATGTGGTGGCTCAGCCCCAAGAGCTTTAGTTTTAATTGAAAGTCAGACCATAACAGATGCCCTTCGGTTGTTATGGGTTGAATTTTGTGTCCCTAAAAGAAATGTTGAGGTCCTAACCCCCGGTACCTGTGAATGTGACATTTGGGAACATGGTCTTTGCAGATATAATCAATATGGGTCATCAGAGGTGGTCTAAGTTCAATATGACTGATATCCTTTTAGGAAGAGGAGAAAGACCCACCACGTGATGACAAAGGCAGAGATAAGAGTAGTGATTTTCAACTGGTGTGCCTTGGTGTGTGCCATGAGAGGATCTTAGGTGTGCCACAAAAATTTTTCAAAGCTCTTAATTCAACTATTTTCGAAAGAAGTTCAAAGCATAGTAAGTATAGTCCACATTTTACTCTTTTTTTGATCAGCATAACTTAAATATGCCACAGAAATTTACCTATAGGTTGAAGTGTGCCATGAAGTGAAACAGGTTGAAAAACACTGGATTAGAGTTATGTCATTGCAAGCCGAGGAACACCCAAGGATTCATGGCCGTCACAAGAAGTGAGGGAGGGGGAAGGAAGGAGCCTCCCCTGGGTGGGTCAGAGGGCACATGGACAGCACTGTTCGCACCTTGATTTTGGATTTCTGGCTTCCAGAACTGTGATAGGATAAATGTCTATTGTTCAAGCTACCCAATTTGCGGGACTTTGTTACAGTTGCCCTAGGACGTTAATACATTAGTTTGCTCATTCATTTGTTCATTCTTCCAGTGTGTGGCACGTCCCTGCTCTGAACCAGGCTCTGTGCAGGGGGCTGCAGGTGAACTCCCTGCTGGGTGAGGTAGTGGCTGACCTTGTGTTCCAGCAGGTGGTCTTCTCCAAGGAGAAGTTAGGATTGGGCCAGGCCGGGCCACAGTGCAATGTCCCTAAGGGACCCACTATAAATGCTTAGCCTCAGTCTAGAAAGGCCAAGGCTGAGGGTGGAGCTGGTGGGATCAAGCAAGTGTACAAGATGCCCAGGGCAGAATGACTTTGCTGTCACCTCCTGGTGAGCTAGAGGTGCCTTTCCTTGGTACATTGAAGACCAACCAAAAGGAATACTCAGTAGGGAAAATAAAGATGCAAAACATTCAATAGCGAGTGAAAACACCACCCCTACAGTACCTCTAGTTACAGGCCAGGAGCTTCTTCCCGTGCCCCCTCAGCAGGGCTGACACTACACGCTTTGGACACAGGCGGTCAGATTTTAGGTATGGGCCATGCCCTTTACCACGTGACAGCTTGAAATCACCGCAGGCTCTTTTTCCCTGCAGCATTGCCTAGCAGGAGCCCGGGAGAAGGAGCTGAAGGAACGGTGCTTACTGGGAAGGAGGACCCCAGGTCACTGGAGGACAGGCGTCCAGGGTGAGATTGGAGTCAAAGCTGCGTGACCGGAATGCCGCCTAAGACCAGCCCCGACGGTGGGACCTGGGAAGGAGCCGGGTGCCCTCACCCTGGATAGAGTTTGCTCCTTGGTAGGGGAGCGGAGGGAGCCGGGGCGGGTAGCACTGAGGGTGACTGGGAACGGAGATGGGGTGCTGTCCGAGGCGAAAGGGGGAGGCTGGGGAAGGGGAGACAGGAAGGAAGGCGGCCCGGGAGGGCAGGCTCCGCTTAGCGCTCGGCAATCCGATCCCCGCATTCCCGCAGCCACCACTGGGTGTCGCCATTACTCCGCGGTGGGCGCGGGAGAGCGTGTCTGCTGAGGAGCCGCCTTCCTCCCCAGCACCTCCCGGGTTGGACAGACATCATCCCGGTCTGTGGGTAGCAGGATGGAGCACACCCGGTCCCAGCCTTGAGTCACCACGTGGTCTCCTAGGGCCCACCCTGAGCAAAGCCTGAGAGGGTCGGCCTGCCACAGTGGATGTGGACCACACCGCCTACAGGCAGCCCGCCAGG
Source organism: Perodicticus potto (assembly GCA_963574655.1). Classification (NCBI taxonomy): domain Eukaryota; kingdom Metazoa; phylum Chordata; class Mammalia; order Primates; family Lorisidae; genus Perodicticus; species Perodicticus potto. Next base: position 8,265 of record CAUYRH010127780.1, on the reverse strand, counting down.
GCCACCCTAACTCCAAGGTTCCGAACACCTGCGTCCTGCAGATGACACGTCCATCATGCGATGTTGCAAGGCCTCCTGGGGGTATCCTGTGACAACTGTCGTTTTGGACCCTCAAGAGCACCAGTCTCGCAGAGTGACTACACCAGGCCCTCGCTTGCCCACATCTGGCAGGCAGCAGCGTCAGCCTCCTCAGGACAGAGGCCCTGCTGGCTGGGTCGGGTCTGACTGTGAATGTCCCCATTGCTGACCACCTGGCTTCTGGGGCATTGGAGGGAAATGTCCCTCAGCGGCCACCCTGACCCAGCTCTCCAACAGCTCCTGCTCCTGAAAGGCTGAGGGAGGTCCCGGAGCTTGGGGACCTACAGGCTAAAGAAGAAATTCTAGAGCCAGGCCCAGGAGACATGAAAACAATTAAGGGCAGGAGAAGCAACAGCTGGCACTTGGTGCGCACTAATCTGTGCCAGGCACTGTTCCACACGCAAGAAAGCTGCAGGTAACAGCTCATTTGATTCTTACAACAACTTCATTGGGGAATGTTGTCACTGATTTTTTTTACAAATGAACAAAGCGAGACACAGAGATCTTAAATCTTCTGGGTCTTGGTTTCCTGAAAATGTAACAGTTTTGAAGGGGAGCGGTGGAAAAGTACCCATGCTGAAGGGGCTCAGAGGGCTGTGGCTCAGGAGGGAGGACCTCACCCCACTGCTTGGCTGGGAAATAGCAGGCAAGTTCAGGGAAAGTACCTGGCAGAGTGCAGGGTGAGGCCAGGGAGCGAATGTTTGGACAGGCTGCAGCAGCGTAAGAGCGTTAGAAAAATTGCTGAAGATCCTAACTGGGAGAGCTTCTAATGGGCTTCCCGGGAGTTTCTCACCATCAGCTGCCATGGGAAGGCTCCTCAGCAGACCAGACCCGCACGGGCGGGCTCCGACCCAGCTGATGGAAATCCAGGCTTCACCTCTGCAGTGTGGGCAAGGGGCAGCTTGGAGGGGCACCCAGGGAGCTACACATGCAGAAGCCAGAGGCAGCAGCTCTAGAGGTGCCCGGGCCACACTGAATGGAGGACCATGGACATTTGGGGTGTGTGGACCGTGTGGTGGAGGTGACGCTACACAGAGGCAGAAGTGGAAGGGGCTGGTAGGCAGTGGCTCGACGCTCTCATATCAGACCCAGAACTGCTAACAATGTCCGAAATCCCATTACCAGACAGGAGAGGACCAGGCACAAAGCTGGGCACCCATTTTGCTCCCCTCTAAATTTAGGAAATTCTTCCCAGCGCTAAGACCTGTCTCCCTGTAGTGGTAACTTCCTTCTAGGCTTAGCACCTGGTTTTGACAGGGAGGACATCTAATGCCCCAGGACAAATGAGCTCAGCAGACACTGTTGGGGTCTGGGGAGGAGCAGGGCTCCCCGAGGCAGCAGAGAGGTTGGGGTTGGGGGTGTGGGCTTTGTTGAAGAGCTGCCTCTGCAGTTAGAGCTCAAACTGCCGCCAGCTGCTGTCCCAGGCACGGGGTTGGGGTGGGAGCTTTGTTATCAGAGCAGTCGCTCTACCCATTTTGGTTGGCACATAGCTGCTGGGAACATTTCTCCTTGAGGACGATGTACTCCCTCAGGGTATGGGGACCATCAAGGCCACTGTTACCGAAGAGCCTCCTGGCCGTCCCCTGGTTGTCAGCTCCAGGGTACAAGCATCGTGTTTCATGCTGCTGCTCTACCAGTTGGGTCTCTGTTCCTGCTACCTGGCAGGGTTCTCACCACACACCCACCTCAGCTTCTCTCCAAAGGCTTCTGCCTGTGTGGAGCCAGCCCCTTCCTTCCACAGGCTCAAAGAATGCAGTGCCAGGCGCTGGGAGGTGTTTAAACCTGAGCTTTGAAGTCAGATCTGGATGTAAGTGCCACCAACACCGTTTATTAGCTGAAGTATTACAGGCAAGTTTCCTTGTTTATAGACTGGTGGTGGTCTGGAGGGTGGGGAAGGAGAACTATGTCACGGGATGTTGGGAAGAGGAAGAGGATCCCTGTCATGGGACTGTTCACACACAGGAGACAGAAGCAGCCCAGGCGCTGGGTTCTGCGGTAGCCATGCCCCCCAGACCAGGGCCATCTCACCCTGAGGCCCCCTTGCTGCTGGCCTTGGCCTGGGGGCCTTCCCAGGTCCCCAGAAGGAAGGTCCCTCCACCGCTTGTCCGGTTTGGGAATTCCTTGAAGGGGAGTGTGGGAGGGAGCTAGAGATAAAAGGACATGTTTTACATAACAGAAGCTAACACTTTGGAGGACAGTCTAAAAAGACTCAGATTATTAAGCCTGGGAGTTAGACTCAAGAAAGGGCTGAAGGAAAGAAATTGAGGATTTGGATCAGACAACAGGAGAATGGGCTGTGGGTGGAACTGCTGGGGTTGGGGGGCTGAGCAGCTCGATGGCAGTCCCCGCAAGACCACATGCAGCACCTGGGCAGTTACTGTGGCCTGTCCCTGCATCAGTCAGGGTGCTAGGGACAGACAATCCAACTCAAAATAGTTTAAGCCAAAAAAAAAGTACTTGGTCATGTAACTAAGACATCTGGGTGCTTTTCAGGGATAGGTGGATGCAGGCCCTGAAATGACTCCTCAGGACACTCTCCTGTTTCTATGGATGGGTCTCAGCACACCCTCCCTCACGGGCATAAAGTGGCCACCAGCAAAGATAAGATTATATTGTCCTCGGCTTGGTGCCTGTGGCACCAGCCACGTACACCTGAACTGGCGGGTTCAAATCCAGCCCAGGCCCGCCAAACAACAATGACGGCTGCAACCAAAAAAAAATGGCCGGGCATTGTGGCGAGTGCCTGTAGTCCCAGCTACTTGGGAGGCAGAGGCATGAGAGTCGTTTGAGCCCAGGAGTTGGAGGTTGCTGTGAGCTGTGATGCCACAGCACTCTACCCAGGGTGACAGCTTGAGGTTCTGTCTCAAAAAAAAAAAAAAAAAAAGATTATATTGTCCTCATGTTTTAAAATGTAGGTTTTATTGTTATTCAGGTATGGTAAGGCCAACAGATAAGGAGACAACTGCTATGGAAAAGATTGTTACAGTTCCCAAGGGGAGTGGGCTGGATGAGGGGAGACAAGATGCATTAGGGTCTTTGGAGAAGCAGAGACAGGAGGAAAACCCACGGGCAAGAGCCTTTGTGTGTGTGTGGCTTTTGTGGGAGGAATGGGTAGGCAGGGGAAGCAGGATTAGCAGGTTTCAGATTGGCCAATGTGAGTAATTTCAGCTGGTTCCGGGATGAAAGGGCTACCTTAACTGTCTAACTGGCCCTGGGGTGATGAGGCAGGTTGATGGGGTTAGAGCTGGACACTGGAGGGTGTTATGGAAAATTGGGCCCTGATTGGTTCATTTGCATATGAAAGACACACTGGCCAGAGGCTCTCTGATGACTCTAGGAGTTAGCTAGGCCTGGGAGGCCCAGGCTTTCCAGAGGCAGCGAGGCTGCAGACATTAAAGCACCCAAGATACAGAAAATAAAAAGACTCTGTCGCCCTGGGTAGAGTGTCCTGGCATCATTATAGCTCACGGCAACCTCGGTCTCTTGGGCTCAAGCGATCCTCTTGCCTCAGCCTCCTGAGTAGCTGGGACTACAGACACCTGCCATAATGCCTGGCTAGTTTTTCTATTTTTTTTTTTTTTTTTTGTACGAAAGGTCTTTATTGGCGTGGGATGCTGCAGAGCAGCATTTAGGAGGGAAAAGAGGGAGAGAGAGAAAGAGAGACAGGGAAAGGGGTGTGTGTGTATATATATATACACACACACACATATATATATATATATATATATATACATATGTATATATATTTTTAAGTGGAGGTGAGATCTCACATTTGTTCATGCTGGTATTGAACTTGTGAGCTGAAGCAATCCACCAGCCTCTGCTTCCCAGAGTGCCAGGATTACAGGTGTGAGCCACAGCACCTGGCCTAAAAAGGCAGTATTAATACACCTCATAATTGGCCACCTCAGTAAAGATATCACAGTTAAGGTCCAACAGAGGCTGGGAGTGGCCTGCTTGTGTCCTGTGCTCAATGCCAAGTAAATGCTGGCTGGGATGCGGAGAGGCTGGCTCCCCCACATGCTGAGTGGGAATGTAAAATGGTACAGACGCTCAGGAGAATGCTTTGGCAGTTTCTTAAAAAACTAAGCAGACACCCACCACTGGTACTCCTGGGTGTTTATTCCAGAGAAAGGGAAGCTTGTGTCTACACAAAAGCATTCAGGAGAATGCTTTGGCAGTTTCTTAAAAAACTAAGCAGACCCCACCACTGGTACTCCTGGGTATTTATTCCAGAGAAAGGGAAGCTTGTGTCTACACAAAAACCTATCTGCACCGGCTCGTGAAAGCTTTATTTGGTCCAGTCCCAGAATTAGCCAATTTCAAAACATCACATACTCTATGATTTCGTTTCTACAACATTGTTGACATGACAAAATGAGAGATAGAGAAAAGATAACTGGTTGTCAGAGGTTAGGGCTGGGTGGGTAGGCAAGGTAGGATGAGGTAGCTGAAGGGAGATCTATGTGTCTTGATGGGGTGGTGGATACACAAATCTGCACAGTGAAACTGTACAGCACCGCACGCCACCGCACGCACGCACATCACTATTAATTTTCTGAGTTGCTATCTTAGTAGTATACCTACGTAAGAAGTAACTAACCATTGGGGGAAGAACTGGGTGAAGGGAATAAGAGAACTCTCTGTGCTATTTTTGCAACTTCCAATCTATAATTATTTCAAATGAAGAAGTAAACAAATGTTAACAGTTCACTGGGGGCGGGGGATAAAACCCTCCTGCAGGGGCTCAAGCCCTAGGTGAATTCCAGTTGCCCTGGGGGAGGGGGAGGGCTCCCAGCCCGGATCTCTGAGTCCCGGCCTCCACGCAGCCCCAGTTGCGGCCATAGTTGTGCTGAGTGATGAGCTTTAGACTCGTCCACTCTGAGCTCAGGGAGGAAAGAGAAGCCAAGGTCCCACTTACAGATGTGCACAGAGGAGGAGTCTCCAAGGCGCCGTGGGCCTTTAGAAATAAGAAAGCTGATAGACTTTTATTCAGCCAACTAAAAAGAATCCTGTGACAATCTGGGAAACACTTGGTCAATGAAACAATTAAGAGACAATTTTATGTGTCCTATGACTATCTCCATATATAAAATACAAAAGTATATGGATAAAAACAGGAAGAAAAAAGTGCCAGAATGAGTATATTCTAGGCTTTTATGGTAGTAGGATTAAGGGTGGGTTTTCCTCTTCTTTTTAGACTATTTGTGAAATTATTTGTGGCACTTAATTTTGAATTTTCTTTTAGATTTTTTAAATGTATACTTTGTGACTGAGACACTCTGTCTACCCTGTCCCCAACAACCTCTTTTCTTAGTTCTTGTGTATCCTTTCATATTTTCTTGATGCAAATATAAGCAACTCTGAGTAATATTCTTATTTCCCCTGCATACTAAATGCATGGGTTTTTTTAACCCTCTTTTTTAAAATTTAGCAATCTTTCTGTATCAGTGCATGACAGTTTTAAAAAACAAACAAGGGCAAAAGTCCCAAATAAATAAGCAAATTGAAGTGCAAATGCTGTGATTGCCAAAGAAGCAGGTAATAGGAATCATGAAGTCAGGGGCTCACCTGGTTGGCCACATCTCTGCACCTCTCCTTGCTCATTTCCTAGAGAATGAAGGACCCCCCGCCCCTTTGCCACCTGCCCAGCTAGCCTTGCTCCCAGTCTAGGCAGTCAGGCAAGCATCTGTTTCTAAGTTGGCTAATCAGTTTGGGAGAAAGATCTGAATGGGCATCTAGCTGGTCTGCTCTTGTCAATGTATCATTCCCCCTAATAAGGTAGCCTAGTTATTCTTGGTTTTTAATTTTAATTGGCACACATAATAATTATACATATTTGGGGGCACTGAGTGATACTTTGATACATGTTCACAACATACAATATTCAAATCAGAGTCATTAGCACATCCATCCCCTCAAACATCCATCATTTCTTTGTGTTGGCAATATTCAAAATCCTCTCCACTAGCCATTTGAAAATATACAAAAAAATTCTTGTTGACTATATTCTCCCCACAGTGCTACAGAACATCAGTATATAACTCCCACTTCCTATCCATTATCCAGTCTCTCCCCTCTCCCCTTCTCTGCCTCTGATAAAAGTCTCATTTTGTTATCCCAGGTAGAGTGCCCTGGCATCATAGCTCACAGCCACTTTTAAGTCTTGGGTTCACGCAATTCTCTTGCCTCAGCCTCCTGAGTAGCTGGAACTACAGGCTTCTGCCACAATGCCCGGCTATTTTTAGAGATGGGGGTTTCACTCTAGCTCAGGCTGGTCTCGAACTTGTGAGCTCAGGTGATCTGCCCACCTCAGCCTCCTAAAGTGCTGGGATTACAGATGTGAGCTACTGTGCCCAGCTGATAACAATTCTTAAAGTTATTAAAAATCAGGTATATTTTTAATGATATAAGCTGCCTTAGTTAAAGCCTGATTCCCTCCCCTGCAGAGGCAGCCTGCCTTGTCCTGCCAGCTCATGGAGTATAAAAAACAGTCCGAAGGTCTCCTGAGACAATTAAGGGCATGCAAGCTCCCTAGCAGGGGAGCTGAGAGGCCTCCCCAATTTTGGTCCAGGTGTGGACCCCACAGGGCAGTTGTGGTCTGGCACCCTGCTTACCCATTCTGAAAGCTGGAAGCATCTGTGTGTGGCCAATCCAGGAGACAGGCCTGGGCTACAGGGCATGGTGGGTAGGATACCATCATGGACAGAGGCTAAAAGTAGCAGGTGATCATTGTGCCGGAGGCAACTGCTTCCTCAGCTGTCTCTTAGTTTAGCTTAAACTGTGTCCCTTTGGTCTCTGTATGTGGGGGTGGCTCTGGGAACAGCCTTGGACTGGCTGACTAAACTGGATTCTGCCACCTCTTGGACAGACAGATCCTGATGACATGGCCCTGGAAGGTTAGGAAGCTGAGGAGAAGCCCCAGACCTCAGGACACCCTCACTCCAGGCACCCCCCTTGAGCCAGCTTCTTGTATTTGGTGGCTGGCGGCTTCTCTGTGCCTAGGTCTCCTCACAGAAGATGGGAAAGTGGCCACCTTCCCTTTGTCCGGGGACGCAGCAGAAAAATCAGATCAGGATGGCAAACTGAAATGCCGGTGGTGAGCAGTTGAGGGAAGCAGCTGGGTCCAAAAAAAAAATTGAAATCTGAAGCTCTTTTGGCTTAGCTTTTATTTTTTAGCCTTTCCATAGAGACATAGCTATGAAAACACTTTACTTTCCTTCTCACCGCTACTCTGAGAAAACTAGAGACCCAGTTGATCATAGCTGCCAACTGCCCTGGGTCTCTGCTCTGGTACGGGATGGGCAAGGTGAGGTGTGGGGACAGAGCGACAGTGCCACATTCAGGGTGACAGTTGCAGTGTGCAGCGGGCCTGGGCCAGCCAGGAAAACAGAGCCAATTTTTCAAGAGAAGTCGGAAACCTGTATTTTTATTGACATTTCCCAATGTTTAAATGTTGGCAAATGATTCAAAAAGTTGTCAGAAACTGCGGGCCAATTAAAACATGTCTGTGGGCCAGGTCTGGGGCTCAGGCTGCCAGTTCATCGACCTCAGACCCATGGGCCGTGGGCCACGTGCAGCCGGCTGGCACTCAGCCGGTGTTTCTGCAGGCGGCCAGGGATCTGCAGGCTGCCCCTCCACTCCCACACAGCTGCCATTGCCCAAGTGGCGCTGAAAGGTTACATTCTGAGGTACAAGTGCATGGAGGAGTTCCGGCAAGTTTTTCACCGTCTTTTCTACTGTTTCTCAAGAATAGCTTGAAATAGCTCAAGTCCTTGGCAGTTACACCGGGGTGACCCCAAGCCAGGTGGTCACTCCTCTCCGGGCCTCAGTTTTATCACCTGTAGGTCGAAGGGGTCCAACTGGACACTGATCCAGATCAAGCCTTTGGGGCTCTAGGACCAGTTCTGTTTGGGGAGGGAAAAAGTCTTTCTAACATGGTATTAAATTGTTAACAATTTCCCTCATGGGCTCGGCGCCTGTGGCTCAACAGCCTAAGGCGCCAGCCACGTACACCTGAGCTGGCGGGTTCGAATCCAGCCTGGACCTGCCAAACAACAATGACGGCTACAACCAAAAAATGGCCGGGCATTGTGGCGGGCGCCTGTAGTCCCAGCTACTTGGGAGGCGGAGGCAAGAGACTCGCTTGAGCCCAGGAATTGGAGGTTGCTGTGAGCTGTGATGCCA
>CAUYRH010127779.1:0-43809 GCA_963574655.1 Perodicticus potto | reverse complement strand
AGTCATAACAGGGTCCAGCACAGGTCCGTGGGAGCCCTTGGGAGTTCTAAAAGGAGAGGTGAGATGGAGGAAGTGTCATTTCTGTGCTCAGACCTCCACCTGGTTAGCCCCTGGTCTAACAAAGATACATGAATTCACAGGGCCTATGTATTAGTTTAGCAAAAAATCTGGTTTCTGATACCCAAAGAGCTTAAAGTCCCCTTCAAAACGTGCATACAGCCGTCGGATATCTCGTTTGCTGATGCCCAGAAAATAGTGCTCCACCTTGCTTCTATTGTATACAGTGATGCCTGGGGGGATGGTCGGGTAGGACACCAGGTGGTCTATGCCGGCTTCCTTTAAGATGTACGGGGCGTCGTCCTCCAGGGTCTCGTGGTGTCCAATCACACTGTACTTTATCTCGCAGGGTGCGCAGAGTTCCACATATGTCACCCAGTGAATGATGTGGTCCCCAAACTGAAGGTCTAGCCATCTGTGGTTCGGATCGCCCAGGTAGCGCACAAAGTCTTCAAACTGGATCCCCCGCGTCTCTGTCCGGTTCCTTCTGTATTTTCTGATGATGCCGGGAGCAATCTCATGTCTATACCAAGGTTCAAACCGGGGGTTGTGAACGAATTTATCCTTAAATGCAGAAATGAGTCTTTCAAAGGGATCTCTTACAATAAAAAACTTAAAGTATGTTTTTAAGCTGAGGAAAAAAAAAATAAAAACAAATAGGGTTAACGCAATGCCACCGGCAGTAATGATTGTGACGGTGGGATGAGCAGAGAATAAACAGAGCAGCTGCTGCCATTTGCTGAGCCCTCACTTGGGCAAAGCCCTGCCATACATCTCTTACTAGACTTCAGACTTTATGGATTAACCCATTTTACAGGTGAAGAAATGGAGGCTTGGAAAACAGTAACTATCCAAGGCATGAGTCCTAATACTCATCCGGTGGGGGGTGGGGGGGGGGAAACGCTACAAATACACCTTTTAATGTATATTTTGTTTGACTTGAAAAATTCAAAACTTCAAGAATGTTTAAAGTTTTGTTCCTGGGTGGAAAATTATAAAGGCAGGAACTCTGAGTGAGTCAGAAATAGCTGAGGTTAGAGAAAGTTACTTTAAGGGCATTTCTTTAAATATTCAACTCAAAATTGCCAGGGAAGGAAAAGTAAGAGGGAAAGGGGGATATAAGAAAATGGAGAGTGAGGCGTCACCTTCCAGCCAGCAGGAGTGGTGGCCAGTGAGCGGCTATTGGGGCAGCAGCAGGGTATTGGTCCTGGCAGCAGTGACAGTAACAAGGACAGCAATGCCATCACTGTTAGGCATGCTCACCACATGCCACAAAAAGCTTTTCTTTGATTGGTATGTCTTAGCTCACTGAGGCCCAAAAAAGCCCAATGGAGTGCATGCTCAGAGTGGTGGCAGGGCAGCCCTTCCCCAGGAGCACTTCTCATAGGTCTGCAGAGCCGGGCAGACTCTATCAACCAGGCCCAGAGGCCATGCAAGGCAAGGAGGGCAAAGCCTAGCTGGTGGTCTGGCAGGTGCTGCTTCTGCGTTCTTACTCCTTTAAACCTCACTCCACAGGGCCATATGAGGCTCATCTGGGAACATCCCCATTTATGAGCTACGGACTCCATCCCTGCTGCTGTCTGGGTCTGTCTCTTGGCCCTGCCTGTGCTGAGTGCAGCCCAACACACCACTCTCAGAGGCAGGCACAACGCAACCCAAATCCCTGACTTATGAAGTGAAAATCACATTCAACAAGGAATCTGTAAAACTTCTACAGCAGAAAAAAGTTGACCACTCATTTTTACTAATAAAATTTCATTTTAATGAATGGTGAGATGGTAAGGCTGGGGACAGAAATTTGCACAAGGATCTGGGTTTAACTGTGCTGAGTGCCAGGCATATGCTCAGCTGCCTCCCACTGGTGCAAACTGACAGTTCCCAGTGACCCTTGGAGCAATTTGGAAATCTTGGCAAGTACAGAACCGAGCCTGGAGTGTTTTCAAAATTTCTTCTCAGGTTTTCAAAATCCACCCCCGCTACCATTTGAAGAAGCTACTCTTACCGCTTCTGAATTTCTGCATCGCTGAAGGAAGAGAGGCGAGGGAGACCATTCTTCTCATGGTCATGGACCACATTTTCGGGTATCTCTTCAATGGAGGGAAACACTCCTGGGAAGTAAACAGAATTGTGTGTTGGCCACCTTGGTGCAACCCCCAGAGAAGATGCCTGTCCATCTCTGACCTCAGGCCCCATGCTGCCCATGGCATGTATGAAAAACTTGCCCAGTATCTAAATTTAGGACTTTGAATTCCAACTGTTTCTGCTGGTAGGATGAGAGACCAAGGGAAGAAATACTGGCAGTGTTTACCCCTGGCAATGGACTTAATGGGGCTAAATCCAACATTAAGGAAAATCGCTGCATGCAAGCAGAATTCCCCAAACCAGTAATACCTGGCCTATGCTGAGATGGATAGGGCAGGACTGTGAACACAGCGCCACTTGCCCACAGTGCCGTCTCAGCCCCATCACGGCGGACAGGCTGATCTCTACAGCACATCCTCCAGGTCACAGGTACCCCTACAGCATCCCAGACTGGCAAGTGGCAAAGACTTTTGATGCTGGAAAAGTCTGGTTAAAGTTGTGGGAGTTGCAGAGTCAGGAGTCACAGGAGTACAAGACTGTCTGAGGAGAAGGCACCATCAGTAGCCAGAGTCTGTCATCCAGGGTCAGTGCTGGGTCCAGGCTATAGAATGGGACCTGGGAGGGCACCCCGGGGCTGCCAGCTGGGCAGGTGTTTTCACTCTTCTCAATGTAGACAGATGGAAACACATTGTCACTATGCTGAGAAGGTTTCAGCCAAGCCTCTGCAAACTTTAACAGTCATCTTTCTGTTAAACCTGTCATGTTACGATCAGAGCCCTGGCAGGAAGAATCCCTCTCAGGCCATTTGAGCAGTGGCTATAGCCTTGTCTGTTTTACTTATCCTCTCAAGATGTGTAAGTCCTACACAGAACACACATCCATGTACTGTGGATGGCTGTGAAGTGGGTAAAAGGAGCGCTGGCTCTCTGGGGGATGGTATAAGAACCAGCTCTATGGATCTGTACCTGGATCTGCCCACAGATCTGTCCCTGTCAGGGGCATCTAAGGATGACTGAAGATGTCCTTCTTCCTTAGATGACCTGGCAAGTCCACTGGTGAGTGATGTTCACCTGGTTAAAGTATGATACTTCACACTGTGATGGCCTGTTAGTCTTGGGTATATTCTTTGTTTTCAATTTAATTTGTGACCTTGTTCTCCAATATCAAAAGCCCAACATGCTATTAGACTACTCCAGGAGCACATTAGTTAAACACCTGATGACCACAAGATGAGGTATCACCTTTTCTCCCCTGACCAACCAGTGCAAAGGCCAAACAGTAGCCAATCTGAGGACAAGAGCACCAGGGCCACCCACCTTGAGGCCCCAAGATGTGACTCCTAACCCAGGAGGCCCACTGCTGTCAGCTGGAACTAAGTTTTTTTCAAAGCTGAATTTAAGAGACAGAACCCATAATTATCTTGGATCAGTTCAGGTAAATTTGAACTTACAAACAAACATGGTAGCTGAAGACAGGTGAGTAATCAAAACTATAGTGCATGAGGCCACTTTTCGATGATCTAATTTATTCCTCAGCAAACATCAGATTTTTCCTGAAGCAAGCTGACTAAACCCTCTGAATACAAATGCTTAGGGTAAAATGGGGTACACTTTCTTTTTTCCCAACCAACACAGAATATGTGGCCTGCAGGTGAAGAGGCCCCAGGCCCCATGGCAGGGTCCCCTCCTCACTGCAGAAGGGACTCTGAGGTCAGTCCCTGGGAGCTCAGCAAGGGCCCCTGACTCACTCAGGACAGAGCACATGGCTGTGAGAATCCACTCAGGAAGCTGAAGAGAAGACAGGGGCCCAACTGGGTGGGGATTCCACTGTGAAAGGCAAGGAGCTCCTGACCTTGCCTGTGCCCCTTTGAAAAGAATCACAGTGCCTAAATGAACCCTACCGACTTTCAAGGCACAACACTAACAGGCAACAGCAACAGTAGAGAACTGTTGGTGGGGCTGCCAGTCCTTTCAGGAGAAACCACCCCTCCTCTGACTCCTCTCTGATGTCCTCCTCCCCAGGCCAACCCTGGACATCCCAGATAGACCTTCACTGGCCTTGCACGTACCATTTAGAACAATCAGCACTTTCTTCCACTGGGTGTTGCCCACTTTGGGAGTCTGGCAGAAAAGAATCTTGTGCTTGTCACAGACAAATATTCGGTCCAGGACAAACTTGGAGATAGCAGTGTGAGAGAGATTCCTCAGGGCTTCATCCCTGCAGACATTTCTAATGAGTTCCAGGCGCTCCACGTAGACCAGGGGTTGAACAAGCCGGCTATCCGGAAGCACCTTCCCAGTCGGCTGCAGGTGACAGGTGGCAAGACAGGCACAAGGGTGGTTAGAAGGACGCAGGAAACACTCCTGTTGGCCCATCCCTTCCTTACCATCTAGGGTTTCTCGTTCTTCCTTCCTCCCCTTTCACAGGGTGACAACCACTATCCCAGCCACTTTCTAGGCCTTCCTCAGGGCCTTCCCACTGTGCTGGTAAGTCATGGACATGACTACGCACAATGGGCAAGAAAACACAAGCAAACTTGCTTCATCCGACTTTCCTTCTTAGGAGAAGATTGATTTAAAAACAGAAAACAAAACAAAAAAGGTGTTTGGAACCTGCATGCTAGGAAAAACAAACAAAGCCCCAAAGGATGAAAAAGTTGAAGTCGTAAATGGGCATGCACGCACCCTGAGGCTGCTGCTTTGCTAGGTGGCAGGGCCACTTCTGCAACTGCCTGTTGGGCGTCTACTCCACTTGGGGTCAGCTGAGAACACCTGTGGCTCTGTACACAAAAGTTACTCAGAGACCTGTGTCCTCAGTGAATTAAAATCCCCTCCCTGGGCGGCACCTGTGGCTCAAAGGTGTAGGGTGTCAGCCCCACATACCAGAGGTGGCGGGTTCAAACCCAGCCCGGGCCAAAACCTGCAAAAAAGCCCCCCCAAAACAAAAATCCCCTCACTGCTCACATCACCACCTTCTCCAAGAAGAGTTGGGAGGGCCCTTATGAACAGGGCAGGGTGCCTCACCCAGCCAGCCCTTCGGCGCCCCCTGGCGGTGGCTCTGTATCTCAGCCTGTTGAAATGCCATTGCAGCTACATCTGCTATTTTCCCCTTTAATGCTACACAGAAATTCTTCCCAAGATCACAAAGCAGACAGTCCCTCCAAATTAACTTTATGGAATGGACCAAAATGCCCTTGTTATACCTTTTTAAATGCACTAGCCTTGCCAGGCAATCCATTTACCAGGCAGTTGTAACAATATGTCCTCCCTAGGGACTGAGTCAGGTACAAAATGGGGAGGAGAGTGTGAGCCTTACAATGTGGTAGGACAAAGACACTGGAAATATGGGAACCACAGAGGCTCCCACTCTTTCTTCGTGGATCTACCATAACCAAACTCCCTTATATTCCACCACCTCTGTCCAGGGCACTCTTTCTCCCTCAGGTCTGTAACTGAATTTCTCAGGGTACAGGGAGGCACATCCAGAGATTCCTGATGGCCTACTTTCAGAGTTGGGGAACTCTGGGAAGTGAGGGCAGGTGCCTATAGACTTACTCCCTCTGTCCTTTGCGAGTGGCCTTTGGTACTCCCCACATGACCCTGCTGCCCGCATCTGCTGCCCTCTGCCCTCCACCTGCCACAGAATTCCAGAAGCCACGCCAGGCACTCTCCTTGCTCTTGCAAGAAGGGTCTAAGTTCACCTCATTCGCTCAAGGATCCCATTTCTTGCTCATTTATCCAAAAAGAAGTTAGGAAGAGAAGGGAACTTTGCAAAAAGGCTTGCCCTCCTTTGTTTTTATCCATGTTTTCCGTAACTCATCCCATTGAAGCTGCCCTCCTGTGTTTTCTAGGCTCTTTCATTTCTCGTCTGTAGAGAGCCCACTCAAATTCTTTTATTTTGCCCTGGGATGCCTCAACCTAAAGGCAACATTTCTGGCCTCTCAGAGTTCTGCAGATTTGATCTCTATATATCAATGTCCTGACAGAAGTAAACTCCACAGTACTCTCCTCCACCAGGTGTAGGCTTTCTATTTTTACTGGGTTCTAATTTGTCATCCTTACACTGCCAACCACAGAGAGAAGCAGTCCCTCTCTCTGCAGCTTAATTCTGGGCTGATAAACATTTTAAAAACCTGCTTGATTCATTTCCTTCCTCCGGCAACAAACGTAACCTCAACCATCCAGATCCAGAAGGAAAGTTGGTACATGAGAGAGAAGGCAAGGTGGCTGACTGGAGACATCACCTGCCAGGGTTTCAGAGAAAGGAGGAGGGAGAAGGGACGCAGCTCAGCTGTAGGCCACAGAAAGAAGTGCTGGAGCCTGCCAGGGACCTCACGGAGGAAAACTGCTAAGCAGAGGAGAGGATGAAGGAACAAAAGATACCCAAGGATCAAACCCAGAGAGGCTCAGAGCCCAGTGAAGGTGGAAGGTGAGAGGGGAAAACTTCTCCCTTCCACACTCCTTCAGAGACGATCAGGCTACCAAGTTACTTAGAAGCTTAGAAGCTTTTTCAGCCCATGAGCCCAAGCACTGCGATGACGACAGAACTCGGGGGAGAACCTGAGTGATTGCAGAGCTTGCACATTCCGTGCAGGGTTTCCCTTGGAGAGCGACCCTAGAGGTTAGAGAGTCGGCTTTGTTTGCATTCAGCCTCTTGTCCTTCCCTGCCTCTTCCCCACCCACTGCAACTGGAAGAGCAGTCTGAGCTGAGCGGCCATCTCTCCCCAGCTGGTGAGTCCTCCGGTCTGAGGTTTCCATAGAGAGTAGGGACCATGACTCTCCCTTTGAGGACCCTGGGGTGCCCAATCTGGGAGCTCCTTGCCTGCCAGCATTTCTCAGAGATGTATGCCCATGGGTCAGAGATGCAGTCCAGACCCTGTGCCAGCTGGACACAAATGGGCTGCTGGGGAGACACACGGAGGAGGTTTGGGAATTGGAATTAAGAGGGGAGGGAGCCAGTGTGGATGAAACTGATGGAGAGTACTGTGGGGGTCTGAGACACAGAGATCTGAGGAAGCACCGTCCCCCCTACAGGAAAACTGCACTGTCTGACGAGGGAGGGTGTCTTGGCAGGTAAGATCCCAGACTAGGGTGCCATAGAAACTGAGTGTGTGCAGGTGTGCCCTGGTGCATCCTGACACCAGAGGGCAGGGTTGACACAAGAGGGACGGAGCTCACTCCTGACAGCCAGCTGGGGAATTGTAGCCCCTTCCTTATGGGCAGTCGTCTTGGTCTGGAGAACGAGCCTCAACCTTCCTCCCAGTGGCTCACCCTGGGGGCCAGGAAAATGCCCTCTGAGCCCTGCCAAGGCTTTGAAGAGCCTTCTAGGATCTCGGAGCCCTCCAGGATAAAACAACCTAACCATGCCCAGCCTCGCCCCTCCACCCTCCTCTGCTGTGGCGATCAAGCAACCCCCTGGGAGACACAGGGCACCTCCTAAAGCCTGAGGAACTCAGGTACCCCACCCGAGGGACTAGAGCTTATTATAGGCACAAAGGAACATCGCTGCAGGAACTGGCTCTTTCCTACAAGCATCAACCACAGGGGAAACAACTCTATAGATCACAGACAGTATCTATCTCTTAGTTAAACAGGGGGTGGCCAATTCTTACTCAAAAGTATTACCCACTGTCTCTGAGATTAACAATACAATTCACAGTACTGTGAAGAGGTAGAGACAGGATAGAAGCAACCTGAAGGGACACTGCTTTCTAGGAGAGAAACAAAAGTTACAAGTAGCTTGATCCACGAGGCGTCTCCCTCTTCTACTGCACAACTCTGGTGGCTGCTAATTCCAGGCTTCTTCAACCAATGCCATCCTGATCGCTCTGGCACATGCAGCCAGGTCTGCTCGGGACCCAGCCCTCTAGCAGTTAACCTTAGCATCTCCCTCACCAGCCTAGGGAGGGAACGGATACTCCCTCATGTCATCCCTGGTGGCTAGGGGCCGAGCACACCTTTTCCCCAGTGTGAGAACTGAACAGAGGCGATGCCCGAGACACTTGGCAGCCTGGGGTGACTGACTCAGTATGTCTTAGGTGTGGGGAGAGACCAATGGCTGACCAGCAGAACCAGCCCATCTGCACAGACTCTGGATCGCTGAGATAAACCCCTGCCTGCACAAATGGGCAACAGCAGTCCCCATGCTGGTGAATAGCCCTCATAGGTGGGTTGCTCTGCCCCCAAACCACAGAGCCTGCTCTGAAGCTCTCACTGTCCCTAAGTCTGAGGATCTGCCCCTGTAGCTCCGGGACTTCTGTTGGGGCTGCAACTCCATCTCACAGACCCCAGAGTTGTGCTTGGACCCCAAGACTCCACTACTGAGTCTCCACCACTACTGCTAGGCTGGCAGAACCTCCATGAGGACCAATACTTCACTCAGGACCCTGCAACCCTGAGGAGCCATCACTCCAGGACTTGGTTCAAGAGAGTTCCCAGCAAAGGAGAACAGGGGCCCTGCAGATGAGAAGAAACCAGCAAAAGCCTGGCAACATGAAAAACAAAATAATTTGACACTCCCAAGGGAACACAAGGAACTACAGTAGTGGCATTTTCCTTGTGGGAAAATAAAAGAAAGGGATTTCAGAATATGGACTGCAAAGAAGATGAATGGAATTGAAGAGATAGTTGAAAACCAACAAAAAGAAGCAAAAAAAAATTAATTTAGGGTATCAGTGGGAAAAAATGAAAAAGTTACTAGAGAGCTGGACCATACAAGAAGGGATATAATAGAAGTTAAAGAAAGGAAAGAGTCATTTAGGGAATTTCAAAACACAGCAGAAAGCCTTAACAGTAGGCCAAATCAAGGAGAAGAAAGAATCTCGGAGCTGGAATACAAGGCTCTCGAGATAACCCAGTCATTTAAAGAGGCAAAGAAGAGCACAAAAAAGTCCGAGCAATCACTTGGAGAGATATGTAACTGTGTGAACAAATATTTGAATTATAGGTATGCTTGAGGGAGAAGAAGAGCTACAAGCACGAAAAATCTACTTGAGGAAATTACTGAGGAAAACTTCCTTGGTATCACCATAAATTCAGACATTCTGATACAAGATGAATATTGAACACGAGAAAGACTCACAGAAAATATACCATCTCCAAGACACACAGTAATCAATCTGGCCAAAGTCAAAATGAAAGAGAAAATTCTGCAAGCAGCAAGACAAAAGCATCAAATAACCTACAAAGGAAAACTTATCAGGTTAATTGCAAATCTCTCAGTAGAATACCTGTCAGAAGGGATCAGAACCCCATCTTCAATCAATTTAACCCTTTCCAATCTTATGTCAGATACTTGATGATTTTCCTGTTCTGCCCTGATGTCAGAAGACGTCCAGAGCCCAGAAATTGCATAAAATGAAAATACACATTACAGGAACAGGTATGGCTTTCAGGAAGGATTTTTTAAGTGATCTGAAAAAGAAGAAACTTTAGGAATGTAAATTATGTGATCTGAAAATGATGTGCCTCTCATTCATGACAAGAGGTTAGCGATGATGCTGAGCACATTCTTTTGCCCTCAAACACAGTTAATCACTGGTTGTAAGAAGAAACAGCTTGTTCAATTTGAAAAACTGACAGTTATTTTAGGGTACACAAAGTTTATGTGAGGAGTGGACAGAGCTGATCAGTATTGTGGATGTTAGAGATTTACAAGGAGGTCCTACAAAAGGTGGAAAAACTATTCTTCTTGCTGGTGGAAGCTGTAGTTGTGAACAGCTACATCCTTTACTCATTAGATAAGAAGGAGAGGGGAGAAAACTGCAGACACACCTTTCTTACAGGAGAAATCTCATCACTCAGCATGTCAGCAATGTGAGGATCTGAAATTCAAGAAAGAAGGAAGACCATCATCTTGTGACACTGAAGAAAGGATAAATGGGAAGATGCATTTTGTAATGTGCAATGAAAAAAATCAACAAAGAATTACATGGTTTGCAGAAGAAACGAGAAAGGTGGAAGGAGAGATACCATTTTCTACTGTGAGAAAGGCAAGAAGGAGCCTGGACTTTATTCTGGAGATTGTTTCAAGACAAAGGGAACATTCAAAACATTTATAAACAAAAATAAGCAAAAACACTTTAATTGTTTTATGTAACCTAAAATAGATAATAAAATCATCAACTGAGTTCATATTTATGGTTTTCTCTTTCAAAGTTATAAGATAATTATAAGTAATTCATCAATTTCTTTCCCACCCAAAATAAATAAGAGCTGGGGAGTATGGGAGTAAAAAAAAAAAAATTAGAAAAATTAGATTGGGAAGGATTAAACAGACCTTCCAACCTAGAATTTTATTTCCTGAAAAAACTACATTTCATAATTGACAGAAAAATTAACTCTTTTCCAGACAAGCAAACACTGAGGGAATTTGCCATGACTAGACCTGCCCTCCACAAAATAGAACAGGACTATACACAAATCAGCACAACAGGTACCCTCCAGTGTAAATTCAGCTAAAACACCCCCAAACTCCTAACTTTTATAAAACAATACAACAAGAGGTAAAACAAAGAAATAAGGGGCTATCAAACAGGATGAACAGACCAACATTATACATATCAATGTTATCAATTAACATTAATGAACTGAATGCCTCTCTCAAAAGACAAGCTGGCTGAATAGATGAAAAAACACAACCTTAGTATTTACTGTCTCTAGGAAACACATCTAAACCGTAAGGACAAACACAGATTCTACATGAAAGGATGGAAAAAATATTCCACACAAACTGATGTCCAAAGAAAGCAGGTGTAGCCATTTTCATATTGGACAAAATTAAATTTAAGCCAACAAAGGTAAAGAAAGATAAAGAGGGTCCATCTATAATAGCAAAGGGAGCAATTCAATAAGAAGATATAACAATCCTAAATATATATGCATCCAATAAAAGAGTATACAGATACATAAAGCAAATTTTACTACAGCTAAAGAAAGAAAGAAATACCACCATTTTATTTGCCAGGGGACTTCAATGTGCTACTATCAGAGTTAGACAAATCATTTAAAGTATAAAACAAACAAGGAAATAATGGACTCAAACCAAATTCTAAATCAATTGGCCCTAACAGAGATTTACAGATTCTATTCCCAAACTACAGAATACACATTCTTCTTAGCAGTATATGGGACATTCTCCGAGACTGATCATATGTTAGGCCACAAAACAGGTCTCAACAGATATAAACAATTGAAATCATACCATGTATCTTCTCAGACAACAGTGGAATAAAGTAAAAATCAATCATGAGAGAAGCACTGAAAACTACCTAAATTTGTAAAAATTAAACAACCTGCTATTGAATGATTATTGGTTCAAGAATGAAATTAAGATAGAAAACAAAAAAAATTCTTTGAATTGAATGATAAAGGGAACACATCAAAATCTATAGGACACAGAAAAAGCATTCCTCAGGAGAAAATTCATAGCCTTAAATGTTTACATCAAAAAGACACAAAGATCACAAATTAACAACCTAATATTACATCTCAAAGAACTGGAAAAGGAAGAACAAACCAAACTCCAAGCCAGTAGAAGAGAAGAAGTAACAAAGGTCAGAGCAGGACTAAATGAATTAGAAAACAAATAAATAAAAACCCCAAAGGCTTAAACACAACAAAAAGATAAACAAAATCAATAGACCTCCTGTCAGATTAACCAAGAACAGGAAAGGAAGGACCCAAATAAGCTCAGTAAGAAATGGAAAAGGTGACAATACAACTGAGACTCCAGAAATACAAACCATCATCTATGAATATTACATAAATCTTTACAAACTAGAGAACAAAGAGGAAATGGACAAGTTCCTGGAAACACACACCTTCCCAAGACTCAACCAGGAAGAACAGAACTCCTAAACAGATCAATAACCAACAATGAAATAGAAATCATAATATTAAACCTCCCAATGAAGAAGCCCTGACCAGATATATTCACAGCAGAATTCTATCAGACCTACAAAGAAGACCTGGTACCCATAATACAGAAATTATTCTATAATATTTAGAAGAGAGGAATCCTTCCCAATTCATTCTATAAAACCAGAGGGGAAGAGGGAAGGGGATGGGTATGCTCCCACTTAATGGGCACAATGTAAGGGTAGATGGCACACCCTTTGGGTGCGAGACTCAACTATAAGAGGGACTAACCTCAACAAATACAAACATTGTAATCTAGTTTTTGTACCCTTACATTCATCTGAAATTAAAAATAAATAAATAAATAAAAACACCTGAAGAAAAAATGTATCACCTTGATATCAAAGCCAAGAAAGGACACAACAAAAAAAGAAAACTACTTATCAATATCTCTTATGAATACAGATGCAAAAATCTTCAATAAAATACTAGCAAATGGAATTTCAATAGCTCATCAAAAAAATAATCTAACAGAACCAAATGTGCTTCATTCCAGGGATGCAAGGATGGTTCAACATATGTAAATCAATAAATATGATTTACCACATAAAAAGAAGCAAAGGCAAAGACCATATGATCATCTCAATAAATGCAGAAAAAGCATTCAACATGATAAAAATCCTTAACAAACTAGGCATAGAAGGAACATATCTCAGAATTACAAAGGCCATATATAACAAACCCACAGCCAACATCAAGCTGATTGGGAAAAAGTTAAAAGCATACGCCTAAGAAACGGAACAAGATAAGGATGCCCACTGTCACTTCTATTCAACACAGTGCTGGAAGTCCTAGCCAGAGTGATTAGGCAAGAGAAGAATATTAAGAGTACCCAAATCAGGAAAGCAGAATTCAAACTATTGCTGTTTGGTGATGATATTATCTTATATATAGAAAACCCCAAAGATTCCAACAAGAGCCTACTGGAACTGATAAAGAAATTAAGCAAAGTCTTAGGATACAAAATCAATGTACATAAATCAGTAGCATTTCTATATACTAATAACTGTCAAGCTGAGAGTCAAATCCAAGATTCAATACCAATCACAATAGCAACAAAGAAAATAAAATAAGTACAAATATACTTAACCAAGAAGGTGAAAGGTGTCTACAAGGAGAACTGTGGAAGTCTGAGGAAACTAATCTCAGAGGATACAAAACAAATGGGAAGACATAACATGCTCATGGATAGGCACAATCAATATCATTAAAATGTCCATATGATTTAAAATGATTTGCAAACTCAATGGAATACCTATCAAACCACCAAAGTTATATTTCACAGATCTAGAAAAAATAACTCTATGTTTTGTTTGGAACCAGAAAAGAGCTCAAACAGCCAAAGCAATCATAAACAAAAAGAGCAAAACTGGAGGCATCACATTACCAAACTTCAAATTATACCACAAGGCTATAGTAAAACAGCAAAACAGCACGATATTGGTACGAAAATAGAGACACAGAACAACAGAAGAGAACAAAGAACCCAGATATAATTCTATCTACCTACAACCAACTGACTTTTGACAAAACAATGTACACTGGAGGAAAAGAAGCCCTGTTCAAGAAATGGTGCTGTGAAAACTGGATATCCATGAAAAGAAGAATGAAATAGAACTCCTACCTTTCATCACTCCAAAAATTAATTCAAGATGGATAAAAGACTTAGATCTAAGGCATGAAGCCATAAATATTCTAGAGGAAAATGTAGGAAAAACTCTTCTTGATAGTGGCCTAGGCAAAGAATTTATGACTAAGACCCCAATGGCAATCATGGCAACAACAGAAATAAATAAATGGAATTTGATTAAACTAAAAAGCTTCTGCACATCTAAGGAAACAATCAACAGAACAAATAGATAACCTATAGAATGGGAGCAAATATTTGTAAGCTACACACCCAGTGAAGGGCTACTAATCAGAATTTACAAAGAACTCAGCAAATCAGCAAGAAAAAACCCCAAAAATTCATATTAAAAAGTGTTCAAGGGTCAGCACTTGTGGCACAAAGAAGTAGGGCACCAGCCCCATATGCCAGAGGTGGCAGGTTCAAACACAGCCCTGGCCAGAAATGGCAAAAAAAAAAAAAAAAAAAACAAAAGACAAGAACAGAAGCTTCTCAAAAGAAGAGAAATGGTCAATAAACATGAAAAAATTCTCCATGTCACCACTCATTAGGAAAATGCAAATTAAAACCACAATGAAATATCACCTTATCCCAATCACAATGGCTTTTATTAAAATGTCCAAAAACAAGAGATGCTGGTATGGATGCAAAGAGAAAGGAATAATTATACTGTTGGTAGGACTGCAAATTAGTATAAACTCTTTGGAAAACAGTTTGGAGATCCATCAAAGAACTGAAAATAGACCTATCAATTGATCTAGCAATCTCACTATTTGGTATTTACTCAAAGGAAAAGAAGACTTTCATCAAAAAGACACCTGCACTCAAATGTTTACTGCAGCACAATTCACAATTGCAAAGATGTGGAAATCAACCCAAGTGCCCACCAATTCAGGAGTAGATTAATAAAATGTATATGTATACCATGCAGTACTAACTCAGCTATAAAAAAGATGAATTATACCTTTTCAAACATCTGGATAGAACCAGAGACCATTCAGGGGTGGAGAACCTGCACCTTCTGATTCAAAATTGTTCTTTTTTAAAGCACCAAAGGAGGCAAGAAAACCTTTTTTTTTTTAGACAGAGTCTCACTCTGTCACCCTTGGTAGAGTGCCATGGTATCACAGCTTATAGCAACCTCAAATTCTTGGGCTTCAGCTATTCTCTTGCCTCAGCCTCCCAAGTTGCTGGGACTACAGGTGCCTGCCATAATGCCCGGCTATTTTCTTGTTGCAGTTGTCATTGTTGTTTAGCAGGCCCGGACTGGGCCCGGACTGGGCTTGAACCCACCAGCCTTCTTGGTGCATGTGGCTGGCGCCATAACCACTGTGCTATGGGTGCCGAGCCAAGTAAACCTTTTTGCTGTACCACTTTTAATAAAAGCACTTGTTTATTCTGTAAAAGTCAGATTCATTCAAAAGGCTGTGCTTAATGACCTACAAGGCCACATTCTGCCTTAAGGCTACAGGGTTCCCATCCCAGAGTCATCAGGCGTACTCACTATTAAACTGGCATTAACCAATGAGCAGACATGTGCACAGAGGGAAGTAAAACTCGGTGAGAATCAATCAGGGGGAGGGGGCAGAGGGGAGAAGGAAAAACCTACTTACTGGGCACTATGAACACTGTCTGGGTGATGGGCACACCTATAGCCAGGACTCAAGCATTACAAAAGCAATCCATGCAACCTAAATCATCTGTACCCTCTCAATACTTTGAAATTAAACAAACAAAAAAGAAAGCAAGTGAGAGGGGCTCTTCAAGAGTACATTCCTCACCCTTGCCAGACTATTAGGAATTTACATGCAAAAGGAGCCTGCAGAGAAAGATGTAGAGTCAGAATGCCAAGCTAGGCAAGAGCTGGGTTAAAGTCAGCAGGCTTAGGCTTTGCCAGTAACGCCCATGTGATTTGGAGGATTAGGCGTTTTCCTAGCCTCAGTCCTCTCATCTATACAATTTGGAGGCTGGCATAGCTGCTCTGCTGTTCAAGGGCCCTTCTTCCTCTTAAATTCCATGACTTTGGGTCAGGTATCTTTTCCCACTCCCAGTTTCTCCGTACTTTGCTGGATGCCCTCCATTCCCTAGTGAGGCTCATGCTCAGCTGGTCAGGAATTCAGCACAATCTACATCTACAGAGCATCCGTGATGTGTAAGTACTGTGAGGAACAGAAATGTGTGACCTTGTACCTCCCCAAACAGAAGTAACAGAAGCAGCTGCTCTAAAGCAGGATTTGATAAGTGGAAACCAGTGGCAGAGAAAGCACAGACTCTGGGAAGGCCGACCCCTGTGTGAGGGCTGCCCCCTGACTGAGGGGTCCCTGAGGGAAGCTGCATCTGTCACGTCCGCGGGGTCAGGCTCTTTGCTGGGATTGTGCCTACCTTCAGTTCCACAGGGAAGCGCTTCTCTTCTGCCAGCTTCCCTACTTCTGGCATCGTTGTCAGGAACAGAAACTCCTGTTTGGCACTGTATGCTGGAAGACAGAGAGGTTAAAATGTCTTCTCAGGGAGGAACAGGCACAGAGAACAATGGCACAGGACAGAAGCTCCAGAAATAGATCCACACAAAGATGCCTGACTGATTTTTGACAAAGGTGCAAAAACAATTCAGTGGAGGAAGACAGTCTTTTCAACAGATGGTGCTCGGGCAATTGGACATGTAAAAACAAAAAAAAAATGGAATCTTTAGCTACCTTACACCCTATTAAAAAATGGCTCAAAATGGATCACAGACTTAAATGTGAAACATGAAACTATAAAATTGAAAACAAAACAGAGAACCTACTCTGTGAAAGGCCATTTGAAGAAGTGGAAAAAACAAGCTATCACAGGAAGAAAATATTTACAAACCACACTACCTAACAAAGGACTAGTATCTAGAATATATAAAGAACTCTCAAAACTCAACAATTAAAAAAATCAACCAGTCCAATTAGAAAATGGCCAAGACATGCACAGACATTTCATGGAAGAGGATATACAGCCAGCAAATAAAACACATGAAAAGATGTTGAACATCGTTAGCTGTGAGACAAATGCACATTAAAGCCATAAATACTACTACACACTTATCAGAACGGCTACAAAAATAAATAGTAAAAATGCCAAATGACTGGTGAGGATGTGGAAAAACTCGATCACTCCTATGTTGCTGGTGGGAAAAGTAAAGCAGTATATAGCAAGTCTGGAAAATCTTTTGGCAGTTTTTTGAAAAACTAAACATGTAACTATCATACAATCTAGCAATTGTACTCCTTTGCATTTAATCTAGAGAAATGCAAGTTTATATTCAGAAAAAATCCTGTACACGAATGTTCAGAGTAGTTCATTTGTAATAGCGCCAAACTGGAAATTATCCAGGTGTTTTTCACCTGGTGAGTGGTTGACATGCAGTAGAACGCCCACACCATGGAATAGTACTCAGTAGTAAGAAGGAAGAAGCCACTGGAGCAAGCAACAAATTGGATGAATCTCCAAGGAAAGAATTATTATGTTGAATGAAAAAAGCCAATCCTAAAAGGTTACATACATACAATGTTCTTGAAGTGACAAGATTATGGAGAAGAGAACAGGTTAGTGGTTGGCAGGGTCAGGGCTGGGGCTGGGGCTGGGGAGAGGGGTAGGGCTCTACAGAGAAACAGGAGGGGGCCCTTGTGATGGAATGGCCTCCACTTGACTGCATCCGTGCTAATATTCCAGCTGTGGCACTGCCCCAGAGTTTTGTAAGATGTTACCTTTGGGGGAAACTGGTAAAGGGAACATGGGGTCTCTCTCTGTTACTTCTTACAACTGTATGTGACTTCA
Organism: Perodicticus potto; assembly: GCA_963574655.1. Taxonomy (NCBI): domain Eukaryota; kingdom Metazoa; phylum Chordata; class Mammalia; order Primates; family Lorisidae; genus Perodicticus; species Perodicticus potto. The sequence continues at coordinate 26,322 of CAUYRH010127779.1, read as the reverse complement.
CAATCATCTCAAAATAAAACATTTAATTTAAAAAAGGCCAAGTCAAATTAGGGCTTACACATTGTTTTAAAAATCACGGGACTAAATGTACTCAGCCCTACTATGAAACCAATTCGTAGCTTTCATATGAAAGCTATAACCCAATTATAGCCCAAGAATATGGGGAAAGGGGAGAGGGAGGTTAAGGGAGAGGGGACGATGGGTGGAGGGAAGGTAATTGGTGGGACCACCCCTACGGTGCATCTTATAAGGCTACACGTGAAATTTACTAAATGTAGAATATAAGTGTCTTAACACAATAACTAAGAAAAGGTTGCGAAGGCTATGTTAACCAGTTTGATGAAAATATTTGAAATTGTATATAAAACCAGCACATTGTACCCCATGATTACATTAATGTACACAGTTATGATTTAATAAAAAAAAATCACGGGACTAGAGAAATCTTATAAAGTGCTTGTCCAGAGTAATAATTTACAACAAACTGATCTTGGGGAAACCTTTGGGCTAGAATTTAAGGATAATCCTTAACTCTCTAAAAACAAAGAAACATTTACATTTCAAAATTTTGCAGAGCCTAGTATATAATTAGAAATAAAAACTGGCTATCAAAAGTATGTTTTACTTTTTGAATTTAAAAGCCTATTGAATTTAATACCCATACTTAGCACATAGTTGGTCTGCAGTCCCAAGCCTGGGACTGTTAAAGGTCCTTCCCTCTTGCACACCCAAGTGGCCTCCCTGGCACCTCTTTCTTCCCTGAGGTAGTATGAACTTGATCCTCCAAGTGCTGGGACTACCATGACAGTCTCTGCCTCTTACACTCCAGCTGCTTGATTCTAGCGCAATCTCTCTGCCTCCCATCTTACGAACCCCCTTAGAACCTTGCTTCCTTTTTTCTGTGGTTGCGTCTATATGCAGGCCTAACTAGAGCTCCACGCAGGAGCTGCTCTGTCCCTGCAGTAAAGACAAAGAGCACCGTGTATGGTGTAAAAACAGACCCGGGCACACTCCAAGGGTTCCCAGAGACCCATGTGTCTGTCCATCATCCTCCATCACAACTGTCACTTCTGATCTCTGAGCAGTGACACTAACTGGGTTTCTTTTCTTTTTGTTTTTTGTTTTGCAGTTCGGCAGGGGCCGGGTTTGAACCCGCCACCCTCGGTATATGGGGCCGGCACCCTACTCGCTGAGCCACAGGCGCCGCCTACTAACTGGGTTTCATAAAAACCTAAGCTTTGTTAGTAACATTTTATAGGGAAATGTATCCTGAAGACTAAATAACCAAGTTACCAATGAACTTGTGAAACGCACCCTGTTTTGTATTTCAGAACCATGCAGAACGCTTTGGCAATGTAAAGTACCTCACCTCTGAAGCCACACACGCTACCAGTCAATCCCCAATTTTAACGCTTCTATGATTTTAAACTTCCTGGTATTTCTTCCCACAACTTACTCAACCCTGATTCAACTAGATTCAGATAAAACTGACAGCGTCATTAACCCATGAATTTCTTTTTCTGCCGCTTTGTCAAGAGCTGTTTATTTTCAGCAGATGCCCTGTTCCCACTGTGATCTTGGAGAGGTCCTTCTCTCCTCCTGAGCAAGTCTCCGGCTGCAGGACTCAGGATTCCAATCCTCAAGGTATGGCTGGATGTCTGCATGACATCTTGGCTTACTTTTGTTACAGGCACCGTGTTTACAACTTCTTACAAAATGCTTAAATTTGCCAAGTGAGGTACTGCTTGTTTTTCTAGAAGCAATCACAGCCCCTCCTCTCAGTGATGCTGCTGTGTATCCAGCTGCTGAGCCTCATGACTCCATCACACACATGTCCTTTGTCCCCAGCTTGTACTGGGCGGAGAAGGGCAGGGACAACCAAGTGGTGGTCCACGCCCAAGCAGCTTACAACAGAATAGAGGGGCTACCATAGGCAAAAGATTGGAAGAGGAGGTCAAATAGGAGAGAGAAGAAAAATCAGTGTCTACACATACACACCAGATCCACCAAGGATGTCATTTTTTTAATTTTTGGCCAGGGCCGGGTTTGAACCTGCCACCTTCGGTATATGGGGCCAGTGTCCTACTCCTTGACCCACAGGAGCCGCCCATGGATGTCATTTTTGATTCTAACTCAACATTTCATGCCATCAAATTCCCACCACTGAGTGGGATTTATTTTCCTGTGATAATGTCTAGATACAACACCGGATCCTACTTCAATGTGACACAGAAATTTGTTAATGGAAGATAAATCATTGCCACAAATACCACTGTGGTTCCACTGCTGAGCTAAAGAGAGATTATAAAATATAAAATAATGGTTACATGTTGCTTTAAACAGCAGTTCAAGACAAATGTGCTCTTCCCATCAGCTCAAGTGACAGGAGAAATCATGATGAACGGGTAGGCAAGAAGATGCGTGTCCACCGACTGGGATTCCCGTGCAGGGCCCATTTCCCGGAGGGCGGAGCTGAAAGGAGCAGCCCCCAGAACACTGAGGCCAAGGATTCTCCACCCGCTCCACAGGAAAGGAAGCCCCTTCACGGAGGATTCCGCTGTGTTATAGGCTACTTCCTGTAACCATACTTCCCAACAGGCTTCTGCTCAGAAGCAAGTACACTGTGAACACATACGAAACAAACTCCAGCACATGAGAAACTCCTACAGCCACGTTTACAAATCCTTTTCAGTTTCCTCTACTGCTCCAAGATCCACCAGTGGGCTGACCTTCAACCGTCCCCTCAGACAGAGGGCCCATGAGGCTCTAGGACCTTACCCACTAGCCACATCGCCTGAGGGGCAGGGCCCAGGGGGGAGATGCCTGCACCAACCTGCCCCCAGGGCCCCTCGGTCAGCTGCAGGGGTGGGTGCTGAGTGTGTAACTTCTCTGGCTTAACCAGAGCCCAGCTGAACCACACAGGCTGGGAAGACAGCCTGCGTGTCAGCGCCCTTTCTTCATCAGAGCTCAGCTCCCAGACACCTTCGTGACCCTTACCAGGTACTTCTAGGCAGTTAGGTAAGATCCTCAGTGCATCTAGACGGGCTGTACTGTGCCGTGGTAACCACCCCACATCTTCAGTGGGTCCACCGCAGGGCACTCTCATTCTCTAAGTTCACTGCACACTGCTAGGATGCTGGACAGCCCCACCTTGGGGTAAGGGGGAGCAAGGCCCACAGCGTGCTGGCTCTGAAGCTCCCAGGAGTGACCACGTCACTATACTCCCACTTCGCTGACCCAGCACCTACATGCCACTCCAAACTCCAGCGGGCAGAGGGGCCCCTACCACTGGTCACAAGGCAGACAGCTGGAAATACTTGGCACGTAGTCCCAAGGCTGGCCGCAGAGCTTTCCTCCACATTTAAAGTCCTAAGCCTTCCACCTTTCTTCATAGGTTTTGCCTCCTATCACTATCACTCTTTGCTTTCCCTCCACAAAAGCTTCTCCAACATCCACACTTTTCTTTCTTTCCTTTTTTAAGCCCAAGGCACCCAGTATTTACAAGCAGTCTCCCATCCAAGTACTTAACTAGGGCTGACCCTGCCTAGCTTCTGAGTTCAGTGTCTATAATTTCCTGGAAGAGTTCAGCACAAAGTTTGACACATCAAGGAGGAGACCTTGTGAATCAGACACCACTGGAAGTGAGGTGTTCTTTACTCTGCCAGATAATATTAAAACACAAGGCACACGATTTAACTGGGCAGCTAGGTGAGATCCTATGTGCCTCAAGACAGGCTGTGCTGTGGTAACCATTTTATTTAACTATTATTGATAGAAGCCCCACTAAAATACATTACATATACTCCTATTTTCTTAAAATAAGCCATAAACAATTCAGCCCTCATTACCTGCCTTTTGAGGGCCTTCCTCATGAGGAGGTAACATTTGGAGGAATTACAAGTAATATCTATTTCTTATTCTCAGCAGCTCTTTGTTTCTCTTTCCATTTCCAAATTATTATCCACATCTGTGGTTTGCAAGTGAAATGCACTCTAGAGGCTCTAACTCACTTAGTCTCAAGAAGTGGAAGGCTCACAAAGTCCTTCAGATAACTCTGAAGTACAGGAAGGACTACCATCATTGGTGACCTGTCACTGTGCTGAAGTTGCTGCAGAAACATCCAAACGGTCACAGTGAGATCATCATCTCAAATTCCAAAAACCCTCCAATAATTGACCCTGGCTCTGCTGACAGAGCTCATAGTCCCCATATGAGTGTGAAGTTCCATGATGTCCCGGCCACCCCAGACACCTGCAGGTGTAACACCACCTTCCGGAAGCTGTGTGCATCTCATGAGTTTTCTCACGAGGGCCCCTGCCTCATGAGGTGGGACATATGAGGAGAGCCAGGCAGGGCCCCAGCACCACGTGCCCAGTAGCTGTCACTGAGTGCACTGTGGAGGAAGAACCTGCATGTGGGCTAATTTCAGGGTATCCCTCTTTTCCCTGCAGATCTGCCTTCCCACCTTGTCATCCCTCTATAGGTGGAGCGGGGCAGAAGGAGGATGGGGCAGGAGATATGGGGCATCAGGCAGCCCTCAACACAGCCAGGGACATGCCTGGGAGCTCTCCAGGGTGGAGCAGGGCACTGTAGTCCATGGGTCACACAGACAGCACAAGTCAGGGAAACTGCTGGTGCAGATGCATTTCTAAGGGCCTCCATCAGCAGAAGGAAGCACAAAGCACCACGCAGAATAAAGACCCACGTGTCTCCCCATCACGTGGAAGTGCTCAGGCCCTCCCGCTGCCTCACCTCCTCCTGCCCACTCACCTGGCCACCGAGGGCGCTGGCCTCCGCTGCAGAGCTCATCACACCCCTCCATGCACACGCCCAGCCCTTCCCATCACAGAGTGCCTCACCGTGCTCAGGCCAGCCTTGGAGGCTGCCCAAGAAGGGAGCACATCCAGTTTATAGAAAAAACACCATGGCTTAGGTAAAAAATGACAAGATTGTGAGGCAGAATCAGCAATTCCGAGACAGAAGGCGACACTCTTTACATGACCTCATGTGAGCACCTACATAAAGACAGCTTGACAACATACATTTAAATGAACCTCCTCCTGCTGAGGTGACTTTCAAACATGTGGCCACTAGTGCAGAACCCCAGATGGCACAGTGACCGTGTCTGTTATGATGACATGAGACAGAGAGAACTTCCAAAGCAGGAGCCTGCAAGACACCTTGCTGCTGGGAGGGGCCCTGCTCCCTGCTCCTCAGGCACCACCTTCTGCCCTCAAGGTGCTTGAAAAGATCCCTCCCTCCTTTCTGCCACCCCCACACCTCTGTAACATGAAGCACTTGGATTTCATGACCTCCAAGGTCCCTGCTAACATCAAAGTCCTTGGATTCTGTGACAGAGGTCATCTGTGCATGTGCCTAGGAACAGTGTTGCAGCAAGATGTGAAGTAGCCAAAATTCATTCCACCACAAAGCATACCTACCATCTGGGTCTTTGAAGGTCAACGTGATAAACTTGCTAGCCACCATGAACATGAAAATGACCCAAAAGCAAGTGGCCAACAGAAGCCACTGGTGGTGCATGTTGTCAAATGGCAGCCATTCAACAATTCTTCCTGGAAAACACAAGCAAGATGCCCCTGCTGCTTAAAAATAAGCCCATTAAACAAAAAGTAATAAAGAGAACAGGAGATTTCAGTTAACGGTATAAGCACAAAAATTTAAATCTTTTTCCATTAACACAATCTGTAGTTTGACTTGGTATTTACTTTAACATTTCATATTTAATTAATAATATTAAATAATTGATTTAATAATAAAATCACATTTAGAACACCTTCATGGATGGGAGTGATAATGAGGGCTTGCCATCTCTGTTTGCTTTGGGAACATGGGATAAGAATTTGTTTTTGCAGATCTGCCTCCTGACTCCTGCTGGGTCCAGGCTAATGTTGCCATGAGCTCCCACATGGGCCCAGAGGCTCAGACTGCCAGGGACTAGACCTTTGCTGGGAATGATTCACAGCAGCAGAAGTCACACTGAAGCAATTATGAGCTGGCTGTTTAAAATCCTGCCTGGCTGACAAGATGTGGCTACACAGAGAATCTCTCAAAAATCAAAGAAATGAATAGCCACACTTCTTGCCTGCTTCTTACTTGCCTGTGAGGGCCTGTGCAGAACCTTGAGGGTGTGTGTTTTTCATGCTATCGTGGCCCAGGAGTGATGGGGGGCACGTCAGTCCTCAGCCTGGCACAGAAGTCACGCTCTGCTGCAGGGACACAGAGAGAAGAAGGAAGTCGCCATCAGTTCTCAGTAAAAGAGACAAAAAGTGTGTTTCATTTCACCTTTAACACAGTGCTTCTTCAAGCCAAACCAGAGCACTTACAGACGCCACTCTGGTTTGGTTTCCACCAGCTAACTGAGCCATCCATCACTTGTGGGCAGCAGGGAGAATTGGTCTTCTTAAGATGGTGTTGATAGTGAATGACTTCAGAGACAACTTCCTAACCCTGCATGGGTCACAGCTCAGGGAGGACTCAGGTAAATAACTCGCCTCCTTGTCTCAGCAACATTTACATCCTAGAATCTCACTGGAACCAGGATCTGAAACCCAAGTTCCCTCCACAACACTCACCAAGTGGTTATCCAGTCCACATCTGACCACAGCCTGCCACAGGGAGCCTACCACCTGCCACGCCACCTTTGCCTTTACAGAACGGCCTGTGAACCACCCTCAGAACCCACGTGTAAGGCTTAGTGTGCTTCCTGGGGTCAAGGTAGGGTTGCCAAATAAAAATACAAGATGCCAGTTAGGTTTAAATTTCAGATAAACAACAAGTAACTTTTTATTGTATGTATCAAATACGGCATAGGACATGCTTATAAAAACAATTTTTTGTGCCACACATTAGGCACAGAATGTGTGTTTTTTTGGATCCTCAAGTAGCATTTTCAGATTACACAAATTAAAATAGAGGATACTCAGTTAAGTTTAAATTTTGGGTAATTTTTTTTAGCAAGAGTATGCCCCAAATATTGCATGGGATATACTTAGACTAAAAAAAGCTATTTGTTATTTTCTGAAATTCAAATTTAAATGAGTGTCCTGTAGTTTATCAGCAGTGTCCCATCTCTGACAAGTCTCCTTGTCTTTCTGACATTCCTTGGTGAAGGCAGGACAGCACAAACAGCCCCAGACTTGGTTCAAATCCCTGCTTCACCACTCGTGAGCCCTGTGACATGGCAAGTCACTTAACCTCTCTAAGCCTCAGTGTCCCATCTCTGAGATAAGGCTGTCCTCCTAGGGTGGCCATGAGGATTAAATCAATCAATGTAGACAGAAGAGCCAGCACCCACCTGGCCTGGCACAGACCCTCGATAAACAGAAGCTGATCAGCTTCTCGGTGGCCTTGGTGACCTTCTGGTTTCATCTATATCTTTCTAAGTGTGGTTGCCAGAAATTAACACAATAGCGTGGTCTACCCCAAGAGGATAAGAAAAGAGAAGGTGCACTCATCCTAGGGGACTAACTTTTCCCTTCTAGGGACAAGTGAGGCTTAGACTGTAGCCAGAGGATACAGCTCTCTGCAGCCATGAGTCCATGGAACTTATCCTTCTCAGACGGGACATTTGGAGGGGACCATCCCCATTAGTCCCAGTGGCAGAACCCCACTGAGAAATCCTAGCTGCAGGCATTTGCTGAAGAACAGATGGGCCGGGGTGTGTTGGGGAGGGAGTGACAAAGGTGGGAAGTATGAAGCAGGCTGTATTCAATTCTGCATGGAGGGCCCAGATCTGAGTGGCCCGGAGCGTGCAACCCACACTCTCCCAGGGTAAGTGCCATGGATGAGGGGATAAAGAGGGGATGACAAGAGGGGACACCTTGGCCTATCTCCCTCTGGCATTCAGATGCCCTCACTCTGCAGGCAGGTGGGAAAACCTTGGCATTGCCCGCTCTCTGGCCAGTTCCGCTCACTTCCTGCATACCTCTTGGGCCTCCCAGCCCCTGAGCGCACTTGGGCCAGCTCTTTGGGAGGTATTGGAGTGGGGAACCTGTGGCCTCGAGGCCACATGTAGTCTTCTGGATCCCTGAGTATGGACTTTTGCTTAGATCCAAATTTTATAAAACAAATCCTTTTAATAAAGGGATTTGTTAGAAGTTAGATTCTAACTGTGAAGTTAGAATTTGGTTGAGGGGCTGCACTCAGGGGGGATTTGGAGGGCCACAAGTGGCTTTGAGGCTGCAGGTTCCCCACCCCTGTGGGAGGAAACTAGTCTTTTGAAAGGATCTATTTTAAGTCCCCCTGGCTGAGCTCACCTCTAAAGTAGGAAGATAATGAATGAATGGCCTTGGCTGGAAATGAAAAAGCCAGGTGGCCGTGTCGTAGGATTTCTGTATGCAGGCTAGCTGAAAAGTGAGAGCTGCCCTACGTTGAAGCCACGCTGGCCTGCCTTCCTACGAACTGGGTCTTCATTTAAAGTCAGGGGCTAGAAGGTTCTTTCGCCCAGGCTGGGGTTGGGGATTGGCTAGTACTCCTGTCCCTAGCTGTGTAGGTCACTGGAAAGCTTTTGCCTCCAATTTTTGACAGCCACCTGTACACCTTCCAGTGTGCTGTGATACTCCCACAAGATATAGAGACTGTCAAAAGACCTCATCAACAATCATCATCCAATGTGTTCTTTCAGGTGGGAATTTTATTTTTAAAAAACTGCAATTTCTAGCATGACTTCTGTAGATTCTACTGAACTAATAAGATATCTAGGGAGCTCCTTCCCTCCCCACCCTGGCCCCGCGTTGGACAGGGGAAGGGTGGCCTACATGGGTCCCACCTTCCTCCTATGCCCTTCTTGGCTCACCTGCTGCTTCTGGTCCCTGGGATGGTGCTCAGGACACGTGGGGACACCAGCGTAGACTGCGGCTTGCAAAGTTTCAGGAGCATAAACTCTGGCCCCTGCCAATCAAAACTATTCTCATGAGCAGAGCATTAAGCCCCAGTCCCTTAGCAGTGTCTTAAGCACTGCCACCCAGACCAGAATGCCACCTGCCAGTCACTCTGTGTCTTGTTGCAAGGCCCCTCACAGGCCACACGGCCTGTGGGTGGTCACTAAGGGGGAGAGAGCTCTCAGTAACTTCTCTCAGCCACTGGGCACCTGTAGATGCCAGGTGAGCAGGGCCTGCACCCCTCCCATGGGCAGTAGAGGAGGAGTCAGCTCCCACTGCCCAGCCAGTTGCCCCTCACTGCTCTCCATGTCCCAACCTTGGTCCATTTCCTTCACTGCACCTAGCACTGCCTCAATGCACGCTTTCACTGTGTGCTGTCTGCTCTGCCAGCAGAATGCAAGCTCATCCTGGTCAGGACAGCAGGGACTAGAACAGTGCCTGGCTCACGGTAAGCCAACACTTGCTATCTGCTAGATGACTGCCAACCAACCAACTTATTAGGAAAACTCAGGAGAGCAAAAAGGTACTTAAGGAGGCTTCTTACCTAGCCCTCTACCCAAGCGTTTCTAAAGTATAAAGCTCCCTTTTAACCTTAAAATCTTTTTCTAGTCTACACATGAGAGTATTTATACATTTAATACCCATTAACTAAGACTAGAAAACAACTAATAATACAAGGAGTTCAGTATTGCTTGAAAGCAAAATTATGTAAGTTACAGTATATAGATGCTTTGAATACACATATAACTTAAAACACATTGACTGGGAGTTAAGAAATCATGCCAGAGTGCAAAAAAAAAAAAACCTTTTTAAATTTTAAATAAAACTCTATGCTGAAACGCAAGCTAATTATATAGATTCAAAGCATCAAGATATAGCAGTAAACAAAAAAGACAAGTTGCAGGATTGAGTGTAAGATTTGTTAAAAAAATTATCTATATGTGAAGTATATAATCATATACACATACAAACATACACGTATATGTAATGCATAGAATAAAATCTTGAGAGGATGAAGAAAGCTTTTCTTTTTTTACTTTGCATACTTTATGCTTTAGAAAGATGACTGCAATAAGCACAAATTTTTTTTACAATAAAAATAAAATATAGCAAATGCCATGCACCAGTGCTCTGGTGTTTCTACTTCTGCTGTTTAATTTTTTTCTACCTCACTCTTTTTTTTTGAGACAGAGTCTCACTCTGTTACCCTTGGTAGAGTGCCCTAGAGTCATCATCGCTCACAGTAACCTCAAGCTCTTGAGCTCAAGGGATCCTCTTGCCTCAGCCTCCAGAGTAACTTGGACAACAGGCATGTGCCACCATGCCTTACTAGTTTTTTTTAATTTTTACTTTTTTTATTTTGAGACAGAGTCTCGCTTGGTCACCCTTGGGAGCTATGGTGTCATAGCTCATAGTGTCCTTAAACTACTGGGCTGAAGTGATCCTCTTGCCTCAGCTTCCCAAGTAGCTGGAACTACGGGCACTTGCCACAATGCTAGTTTTTTTATTTTGGGTAGAGATGGGATCTCACTCTTGCTCAGGCTGGCTCCAACTCCCGAGTGTAAGCAATCCACCCCTCTTGGCCTCCCCGAGTGCTAGGATTACCGGCATGAGCCACCATGCTGCACCCGGCTGTTCTACCTCACTACTTCTAACTGCAGTTCCTTTATCATTTTTAAAATGTGGGAAAGGATGATAAATATTACATTTTCTAGCCAGGAAAAAAAGTGGTGAACTACCACACTCAATGTCTACCTGAGTCTTTAGTAAATATATAGTATTTCTGTCTTCATTAGGTAGTTTTTATTTAGTTTTAAAAAATAATTATTTAAAGGATAAAGAAAAGCATGAAGAATAACAAACACCTGTTCGCATACATGCTAAGTGTTTGGCTGAACTTACCCAAGTTTTTGTTTTGCTTTGTTTTAAGGAAATAAAGTGTTACAAACATGGCTGGAACTGCCCCGTGTCCCTGCCTGGCCCTGCCCTCTGCTATCCTCAGAGGTACCAGGTGACCATACTTACACTACACCTGATATAATTTCTCTGACAGAAGCAGCTGCAGGCAGTTTAGGAAGGTAGTTTTTCCTAGATAAGGCATAAAAGACTGGGAAGGTGAAAGGCAAGCTTGCCTGCAAGGGCCTGCAAAGGAAGCTCTGTGCTCCATCTGCCCACTGCCTAGCAGGGGCAGATGCCGCTGGGGGTATGGGGTAGGGAGAAGGGGTGCGGGAAAGCCTGGGGTGGAAGGATGCACAATATTTAAACATGTATCTTTTTTCCCACTTGGTCTATAGTAAGAGAATTCACAAGTTATATACTCACTCAAGTAGAAACGCCATCAAGGTAATCTGGCTAGAACTTAAGACAGACTGGGGACTGTCCCAAGTCGCATCCTACACAAGCCAGCCCAAACCAGGAAGACCACACACCCTGGTTTCTTCTCAAAATACTCACTGCCCTAAGATCCAATATCTCCACATTTCACAACATACAACCCTCAAACGTGAGGAGGTGTACATTTGTGCATAGGTTTAAGGACAAAATAACCTAAAAATAATTATTTATCAAGTTCATCATGAAACAGTGTATTCACTCATCCAATAAAGTAGGTGCCAGGGATATGACAGTGAGTCCTAAATCAAACTCACACACAGAGCTCTTGCCCTCCCAGAGCTTGCAGTCTAACAGAGAGACCCTCCTGACTCAAAAACCACCTGAGAAGTGGACACGGTGGCGATAGGGACACCGTGCTATGAGAAGAAAATACAAGGGGACATGGCCTGGGCATAGAGGTTGGGGCCAGCACAGATGCTAAGGTGAAGGGCCAGGGCTCCCAGCCAGGAGAACAGGCCCTGGAGTGAAAAAAGGAAGCCGGAGTGGCTGGAGTTTCTGAGTACAGTCAGAGATGAGGCTGAGCAAGCATGGGCCAGACAGCACAGGGCCTCATAAAGCTAAATTAAATCCCTTAAAGGAATTCAGTCTTCTCCTTGCAAGCGATGGAAGCTGCTGAAGAGAGTTTGACATGAAAAGAGGGGTGGCAGTGTCATGATCGGATTTAAATTTTGAAATGTTTTTTTCTGGCAGCAGAGTCAAAGATGAAAAGAGCCAGTGTCCACTCAGCAGTTTTGCCTGGTCTCAAGGTCATTTGTATTTCTGGAGGAGAGAGTATTCCAAACAGGTACAAGCAACCCAGCTAGGAGATCCATCACCAAATCATGGTGTCCCTAAAAAAACAGCAAATGAACTAATAGGATCCACGGTATCTGACTGGAGGGGTGGGGGTTTGATGAATTCTAAAGAGCGGTGTGTCCAGCCACTGCAGTGTAATTTGCCTTGTGATTACATGCATTTTGACTCCAGATATCCACCTGATAGTGTCTGGCTTCATGTCTAGGCAACAGATCCCAGCCCTGGTTGGACATTGGTGGGAAGCTATTTAATAAGTATATTGATTCCCTGGATGCCAAGAACACCCCAGCCAAGACAACACAAACCTCCAAAGGTAGTACCTGGGGGTGTTTCATAGCTCTGAGCATGAGTCCAAGAAATGGCAGGGACTGAGAACTGTTGGTACAAGTCCTAGCTAGCCCCTCTTAAATTTTAATGAACGCATGAAAATGCATTCATTAAATGCTACTGGGGATCTTGTTAAAATGCATATTCTAGGCATTCTAGCATAAGTTCCAGTCTCCCACCACCTCCTTGTATATTAAGAAGGAAAACTGGCAGCAAAAACCCATCTAGTTAAGGAGAGTCTATTGATGCTCTGAATTATGTGTGTTCTGAATAAACAGCTTAAAGAGGTTTAATTAGAATCTAAGACCTTCCATTGCTGCCCCCGTCTCACTCTCTTTTCTAGCCCTCTCATTATAAGCAACTAGACTGTAGAATGGGGATTTGTCTGACCTTGGGAAAAAACATGATAATTTGCCTCATTTTTTAAACAAAAAGAAAAGCATTCCAAATTTCCTTAGCCCCAGCTCCTGTAAGCCTGCCCCATTCTCTGCACTGTTTCTTTGAACAGAGAAGTTTTGCCATGGGTTTTGCTTTCTGTCGGGGAGGATGACACCACCAAGGGCGCTATTTCCATCTGCAAGGGGAATGTGGCCTTCCGTGAACAGTCCTTCCTCAGGGCTCTGCTAAGGGCTGCTGCTCTCCCTACAACCAGATGACAAATGGCCTTAAAAAACCTGACGTTTTCTGTAATTAACTGCCCTTTGTTCAAGGAGTCAAGATAAGTCCAAATGTGCTTCCCGTGGGGATAGCAAGCCTGAGCCTGCTGTGTATCCCCTCTGGCCGTGGTGTGGCCTGAACAGAGCCCCCTAGTACCTCCAAGAGTCACATCCATCCTCAGAGCTTTCCTACTTCCAGTCATTAAATGACATATCACATGTCAAGATGTCAGGATCTCAAGCTAGGCCAGAGGGTGGGCGGCTCTCAGAAAACCCGTAAGGCAGAACTGGAAGGTAAGGAACTTAAGACCTTATAGGGATAGCAGGGTCAGGGATGAAAAAAACCCTACAAGAAGCCCTAATCTTTTTTTTCCTCTCTCTTTCTAAAATGAAAAAAAAAAAAGAAAAAAAGCACACATTTTACATGTTTGTAATTACTAACAATGGGCATGTTACTATTATCATCTTTGGATGCAAACCCACCCTTCCTCCCCTACATCTTAAAAAAGATGCTTGCTTGTAAATTCATTTTGCTCAGCTGCCAATAACATTCCTTCCTGCCAGCGGCTTTCTCTCCCCATATTTGAGTTGTCATCCAGAAGCACAATGCCTTTCTTGCTCTGCTGAAGAGTTTGACTCCCACCTGCCAGGCCCCACTTTTAACAGGCACATTCACTGATCCTGAAAAGTCCCATGGTAAATAAGCCCATTTAACTCTGTTTAAATGGCTTTTTTCCAGATGTTCATTCATTCAGCAATATTAACCAAAGTCCTCCTCTGAGCAACACATATTCCCTGCTCTCATGGGGCTTCTAACTGACAGGCCATAGGGAAGAGGCAGACAGAGTGAAGGAGCAAACCATACAGACCTCTGGGGAAAGGCCTGGGTCTGGGTCTTATGGCAAGGGAGCCACAGTTCCTCAGACAGAGTGAAAAAGAGGGGAAGGGGATGGATCAGAGGAGTAATGGACATGGAAACCTCTGAGTTTACAATCCCATTATTCAACTTTCCCCAAAGGATCATGTGACCTTTGCTCAGCTTTTAAGATAGTTCTTTTTTTTTTTTTTTTTTTTGAGACAGAGCCTCAAGCTGTCACCCTGGGTAGAGTGCCGTGGCATCATAGCTCACAGCAACCTCCAATTCCTGGGCTCAAGCGAGTCTCTTGCCTCTGCCTCCCAAGTAGCTGGGACTACAGGTGCCCGCCACAACACCCGGCCATTTTTTTTTTTTTTTTTTTTGGTTGCAGCCGTCATTGTTGTTTGGCGGGCCCGGGCTGGATTTGAACCTGCCAGCTCAGGAGTACGTGGCTGGTGCCTTAGCCCGTTGAGCCACAGGTGCCGAGCCAAGATATTTCTTTAAAAGATTCCCAGACACTAAAGGAAACTTCTTGAATAAAACCTGGCAATGCGTACAGAAACTGGTAACCCTCAGAGAACTACAGGGAAGAAGGCAACTAGCCAGTCAGGGCTGGAGCAATGGGGACATTTTACCATCAACCCTGTTGTATTTTCTGAATCATATTACCCAGTCAACAGAATGATTAAATTACAAGCTAATAAAGCAAAATACCACATATGAACTTACCTGTATGGTAGAACTATACATAAAGTTCTACTACATGTCACTGAGATTTTTTAAATTCACAGTAAGGGTTTCTCTCAATCTAAGTTCAGAACTTTTCTTTATCTTCTCTATCATCATCCTTACAATTTACCACCTTGGAATGACCAATCACCCTTATTCAGCAGAATGAAAACACTCTAATCTCTATCCAGTGAGGAATACATCTATAGATAAGACAGATTCTCTTGAGCAATGATAAAAATATACAGCAAACACCTGTACAGGACTCACTACATGCCTGGCATAGGTCTCAGCAGGGACTAACTCATATAACCCCAGCCTGACAGTGTGCTCCCATTATTATACTAGAGAAAACCCTTCTATGTGTATACTCTTATTGGAGAGTTATCAGTTCCCTAAAAATCTCTGTACAAGTGAGAAAGGAGGAAGTAACAATACTGACATGGTCACATTAACTGGGAGCTCACATTCTCCTTCACATACCTTCTGAGGCCTGGGGTCACATTTCTTTGCTGTACTTGCCCTGACTGAGGTTCTTGGTTCCAGTTGTCACCGTATGGGATAATTTAAAAAATAATAAGCATCATTAAAAGCTATAAGGTTAACTTACTTAGCCCAACTTGGTTTTTATTTGGGAGATAGTTAACCAATTTGATTATTTAAGCCTATTTTGCAAAACAAGTCTCCTATGTGATATATTGGGATTTCTTGGTAAATGAATAAATATTTTAAGTGTACCAAAAGAGCTAGCTGTTTAAAAGACTCTTTCATGTAACTGAGTGTGAAAAATATTGTAGCAAAAATCATGAAATCCAATTATACCTGTTCTACATGTTTGATATAGGTAAAGGATTCCTATATAAGATTAATTTTTCCAGTAGAGTATATTCTTAGTTTGCTATTCCTTCAACTTTTAGCACCTGGCAATTGTAGCCAAGTGTCACATAATAGGTAAATAACTAGAAATAAGCCACGTTCGCGGAATTAGATTCCAGATTCAAGAAAGTTAGCTAGCAAAATAAACATACAACTCATTTAACACATAATACAGCCAAAGCTGGCAGGGATAAACCTATTGCAGTCTAGCTGTGCTTTCCTTTAAGAATTCAATGCTAAAATTAAAAGCAATTTAATGTTATGTAGATTCAAAGATTAAGCTTCACATAGTCAGGCATTGCTTACGATGGGATACATTCTGAGAAATGCAGCATTAGGTGGTTTTTGTACTTGTGTGAACATCACAAAGGTTTGTACTTGCACAAACCTAGATGCTACAGCCTACTCCACACCCAGGCTACAGGATATAGCCTATGGCTTCTGGGCTACACACCTGTACACCATGTCACTGTACTGAACACTGTTGGCAACTGTGCCACAATGGCAAGGATTTGTGTTTCTAACATAGAAAAGGTATAATAAAAATACAGCTTTATGATCTTATGGGACCACTGTCATGTGCGGCCTGTCACTGACCAAAATGTCATTATATGGCACATGACTGTACTCACATCCAGATTTTTCCAGATCTATATGAGAAGAAAATGAATTCATTGATTTCTGCAATCTGTAAGGTTCTGCATTCACCTCTCTCCTGTTTCTATTTCTAGTGCTCTCCCACCTTTTTAATGAATAACCTCCTCAACCATTTGAAAAATGACTAAAATATAACTGCAATTTGCTCATGATATTTATTTATTCTTTCCTTTCTTTGTGAATTGAAAGAAAGAATTGAAAAATTCTTTCAGGTCTTTGAGATTCTATTCTTCAGGGTCAAGAGCAAAGATGGAAAGAATAATCTTTCCATCTTAAAATTTTAATTCTGAGTTAAGACAGACTATGCCCTAATTACACTGGGGTGGGGGGGTGAGGGAGGGCAGCGGGAAAAGAGCCCTTCTCTTTCTATGTCTTTTCTCAGTCACTGAAAAGAGTAAAGAAGTAGATGGCTGGTGATCAGCAAGCAGGAGGTAAACTGAGCTGCCTAATTTTAATAGCATCTGAGTCGTTTCTCACTCTGGCAGTCAAAACGGAGCAATGTACTAACCCAACTCCTCATGGTCCAAAGCCCCAGACTTCGGTGTTTCAGACAAAAAAACAAAAAACAAACAACAAAAAAAACCTTTATGTCAGTCTGGCCGCAAAGCTAACCAGAACCCGGCTGTGCTGCTTTCTATTCACTGCCCAGCCCTTTCCTGCCAGACTTGGAAAACCTGGCTCACCTTCTCAGCTAGAAGTGCAGAAATTCATGCCTCAAACTCCAACTCCTGACAGGCCTCCTGACAGTGAAAATCAGAAGCTGAGAGCACTCTGGCTCCTGCCTGGCAGGGAATGTGCATTTCCAACTCTGCTGCCTTCCCCTCGCACCCACCACCAAAGCGGTGCTCCTCCGAAGGGCTGAACATGTTCCTTCTTCCCGGCCCTCTCTCTCTCTTTGCAAGCTCCTTACATCCGAGTGAAACATTTCTTCCTTTCTCCGCCGCCAATTACAAATGCAAATTCTCAGGCAAGGAAGAAAGAAGTGAATTACAGGATGGCCCAAGTATCAGTAACTCCGCCGATCACGGCATCCCTGTGCTCACCCTATTG
This sequence comes from Perodicticus potto, assembly GCA_963574655.1. Taxonomy (NCBI): domain Eukaryota; kingdom Metazoa; phylum Chordata; class Mammalia; order Primates; family Lorisidae; genus Perodicticus; species Perodicticus potto. The sequence goes on along the minus strand of CAUYRH010127779.1, from coordinate 9,082 downwards.
CATAATTAACGAGGTGAAGGCTCTTCCCGTTAATCCCACGAACTAGGGATGTCCTTAAGTCGCCCAACACCTGGATGTGGCTCTCCAGGAAAACACGCTTCTCCTATTTCTCAGTGCACCCAGGGGTGGGGCAGGAGTCCCGGCGGCACTGCAACCCATCCACCCCGCGGGTGCCCAAGCTCACCCTCCGCGGTCCTCAGGCTTCTCCCGCGGCCTGGGCGCCCAGCTCCGCGCGGGCCTCGCCAGGCCTGCGGGCGAAGGCGCGGGGTCCCGGCGTCCCGGGAGCGCGGAGGCCCGCCCCGCCCCACGCTGCCGGCCGCCTCTGCGCCGCGGCCCGCCGGGCCCGAGGATGTGGCGGCGGCGGCAGAAGGAAGGAAGACGCCCGGCGCGCAAGGCCGGCTCCCGGGGGCGAGGCCGCCGCCGCCCCTCGCGGCCCCCGCGCGCCTGCCCGGCCGTGCGCGTCTCCGCGTCCCGCGCGCGTCCCCGCCGCGCGTCCCCGCGCGCGCCGCCCAGCCCGCCTAGGGAGGAGGCGCGGCCGCGGGCCCCCAGTCCCGAGCGTCGCCCTCCGCCTCCCCTCCTGCCCCGAAAACGCGGTCGCTCTCGGGAGTCCCCGAGACGTGCGGCCCAACCAAGTCCCGCCCCGTCTCCACCCGGAACACAGGTTTGCTGTTGAGAACGAAAAAAACCCCCCGAACTTGGAAAAACGTAAAAAGTTGGTAACTTATCATTTTTGTTAAAAACCCAGAACTTGGAAAAAGGCCAAATTGCGTGGGTTTGGGTTACCTCGCCGCAGTTTCCAGTAAGCCCACCTCGTAAACGCAAGACCGTCTGTTCTTTACAGAGCCAGCTGCCCGTGTCGGCGGTGTAACTGGATTGCCACGCTGTAGTGGGCTGACAGACGACAACCGCGAAGGTCCTGAAGAGGTTAGGGGCCTGCAGAGTTGGTAACGTCTTAGCAGAAACGGATAAAGCTTTAGGATTTTGGAGCCTGGGTTAAAAGTCAGTCACAAGGCATTCGGGTTTTTTTTCTTCTAAGGAAAGTAAACTAGTTTTATTTTGATCTAACTTACGTGTTTGTTAATTACCCAACTATGTATCTATTCAGCAAATAGATACAATTGATATGTTTCTGTATACACACATGTGCATACACATAAAATTTGCATCCACTTTTCAAAGCAGCTCTTTTTTTTTGGTCGTCCCTATTGATTCTCTCATTAATGAGTTAAACATTATATTGAGGGAGCTGACTGAGAATTTCACTTTCAGCAACTTTGCTAACCGTACTGGTTTAATGATGGCAAAGTGGTTCCCTAGCTTTCTAGTCCCTCATTCAGAAAATGTTTGTTGAGTCCTTTTGTGGGGCACTGTGGTTGAGATGAGACATTTGGCTTCCTTTTGAGGATCTGAATGGACTCTCAGACTTGGGAGAAAAGTGACAAGTAAATTTGGAGCTTAGATGTGATATAGCATATTACCTAGGGCTTAAGAATCCAAGCTCTGGAAATGTGATCACGTGGATTAAATCCTTATTCATCACATGGAGTTGGGACCTTATCAAGTTCTTTCATCTCTCTGTGCCCTAGTTTCCTCATCTATAAAATAGAAAAAATTATGTAGTATTTCCCCGAGAGGGTATAAAGAATATTGGTGATGATACATTTAAAGTACATAGCACAGTTCTCCCCCAGTAGTAAATACTGCACTAAACACACCCTGTAGTTATTATTTATTACTGCATTCCCAAGATGCTGTTAAAAATATTAAAAGATGTAGTTCTTTCTAGAGGCTTACACGTTGGCAGCTAAAGTATCTGAGTATTTTCCTTGGACCTTTTCCAAATTATTCTAGTTCTTCTTTTTGTTTCTATAAATAAATTTCCAGGAATATATTTGTATTTAGCCTTTATAGCAGGAGGATAGTTTCTAGAGTAGCGCTTCTCAAAGAGTGATTTGTGGACTTCTGAGGAATCCAAGATCCTTTTAAGAGACCTGCAATGACAAAACTGTTTTCATAGTAATACTAGGACATTGGCTCCTTTGCTATTTAGACATTTGCTCTAATGCAAAAGAAATGATGGGTAAAACCGATGGTACTTATCACGAGTACCAGCAGTGGAACAAAACTGAATTAGTAGTTATTTCATCCTTTACCATCATGTGCTTACAGTAAAAACAAAAAGTGTCACTGAAGCAGTCATGTCCCTGTGATGGGACAGGCAGTGCCCAGAAACATTTCTACTGCGTCCCAGAGGAAAGTGGTTGTCGGGAGGCCACACACCTGGTTAATGGTTGGCAATGCAGAACGGCTGGCTGCTCTTTTTTTCAAGGGACACTAAGTTTACCTGAAAGAACTGACAGGATAAAATGTGGTTATTCAGATTTGGGTATTTGACAGGCATTTCTCCAAAATGAATGAAATGAGCCTCCAGGAAAACAACTGATAGTATTTGTTGTCAGTGATCAAATTCAGGCTTTCAAGTGAAAATTCAAACTTTTGAAAAACCTGTATCCATCACTGTGAGTTTGACAGCATCCCAATATTTAAAGACTTCTGATGAGATCAGAGATGTTACTAGTCTAATGCTTGATCAAGTGTGGCATAATACATATTTGACTTTTGACTCTGGTTCTTGACACAAAGCTCCTAAATCCCTTGGAATTTCCTGGGTGATAGGAGTGTCCTTTATTCTAATGAGGCAACTTTTGTAGGCCCCTAGATGGTTTCAGATGGGGACTCATCACCGCAAAGACCAGGCCTCCATTAGAAGCCTGGAACTTTCAGTGCTATGCCCCATCCTTTGGGGAGGAGATAGGGGCTGGAGATTGAATTAATCTTATCATGCCTACTTGATGAAACCTCTTGTAAAAACTCCTAAACTACAGAGCTCAGAGAATTTCCACATAGCGAACATGTCCAGGTGCTAGGAGAGATGTGCCTGGGAAGAGCACATAACCTTGCCCCATGCAGCTCTCTCTTCTATTGGTTGTTCCTGAGTTGTATCCTTTATAATAAACCCACGATTGTGAGCAAACTGTTTTTCCGAATTCTGTGAGCTGTTCTAGCAAATCATTATGGGGAGAGTTATGGAAAGCCCTGGTTTATAGGCAAGTTGGACAGAAGTGGGGATGATACTTGGGAACCCTATACTTGTGACTAGCATCTGAAGTGAGGTGAATCTCATGAGTTGAGCCCTGAGCCTGTGGGGTCTGACTCCAACTCCAGGTCATTAGTGTCAGGATTATAATGAACTGTAGGACAACCTGCAGGTGTGTGGACAATCTGAGAACTGGTGTAGTTAGTGTCAGGATTATAATGAACTGTAGGACAACCTGCAGGTGTGTGGACAATCTGAGAACTGGTTGTTGGTGTTGGCAAACACCCCAGATTGATAGATTGTAGTGTCACAGAGCATGAAATATTTATTGACAGGGTTTTGGATTCTACATTATACTAACCTTTAAAAAACTACCACTTATTGGGTTTGGGTATAGGAACCCCAAATATCCCAAATTATCTAAAAGATGAAAATAACTTCCTTTTCCTACTTATTCATGTGAGGAAGGATTTTCTTCATATACTTAATCTAAAATAATCCAAAATAACATATTGCAACAGATCAAATGCAGAGAGAAGAGGCATATGATTCAGCTACCGACTATTAAGCCAGACATTAACGAGATCTACAAAAAAAGGTAAACAATTCCATATTTCTGTATTGGAAAATATAGCAATTTTTCCTTGGAATGTTTTATTTAAGGTAACTTAGGAATATTTATTTTAAAAAATGAACTAAAAAGTCAATGTTTTTAATAAGTAAATGTTTCTCCATTTCATTTTGTTATATTGTTAGTATAAATGGATATAATCCACATTAATAAAACCTCTTTGGGTTTCTTGGTAATTTTCAAGAGGATAAATGGGTCCTCAGGCCAAAATGGTTGAGAATTGCTGTTCTCTAAGAAAACCAAATTCTTATTAGTAAAATACAAACACACCAGATTCTTTTACCTTCCCCACATTACTAAAGATAATTTATAAAGTTAAGGCTGGAGGTGCTTGGGCTGGGGGTGACACTGGGGAAAGACACAAGTTAACCACCAACCAAAGCCTATTGCCATCTGCTTGAATGAACCACAGTCCTTCCTGAAAGTGGAATAACAGTAGATGCATCAAGAAAAACCAAGATGTCTCTTGGTGAGGGCTGGGGGTTCATATGGTGAACCATCATCTTACACAAGTCGGAATTTGCCAGTTTCTCTGAGCCTTCCATGGTATAAGATTTTACAAATACCTCCCCTATTCTGCATTTGGGGTTAAACACGTTTGGACCGAGGGTCCTTTAGCACTGCGTTCTAGAATCTGGCATTGTTTTCTCTCTATCCTCTTCCCCAACTCCTTGCTATGTCACAGAAAAGCCCTTGCAGTTTCCATGTCAGCCAGGGAAACAGACGATTCCTAGAATCCTGGCCTCCTATTCCTGAACTCTCATCTCAGGATACATAGTAGGCAGCAGTCACTCAGGTTTGCTTAGGATTTCTTTAAGAAATATAGTCAGAAATGACTTCTTAACCACTCTGAACTGCAAAGGTAATGGAAAATAGCAGACAGAGAATGCGTATCCCTGTTCTTTCTCTGAGTACACTGAATATTTAGAGTCGGCTGCCTTGGCTGGTGTATGAGGAGAGGCCTACCTGAGTTGACATAGGGTTTTGTCCAGATTAAGGCTGGAGGAGAGATTTAGTGGCCCCAGCCAGGCATGTCTGTGTGGTACCAGAACTGTGAAATGCTCAGCTGGTCAGAGGGTTCTTCCCAGTCGACACAGAGTTGGAGGCAGGGATTATATAAACCCACACAAGTTGATGTCCCTTTCCTATTTATAGATAGCAATGCAATTTAAAGATTTCTTTTTTTTCAAACCAGTAGATGGCTGGATGAAACAAGCTGAATTCTACACTCTTGCCCTCAGAAACCTTTAATGTCTTTATTCTGATCTTTATGGTCAGGCTGTTTTGCCTTATTAAGAACTTCTCTAAAATACTAAGACTATACATTTGGAGAAATTCACCAAGAGGATTTGTTTTATATTTTAAATCTAAGAGGCATTTTTAAAACTGACATTTTGAATTATTAAAAATATGTTTTAAAAATTACTAACATGAAAAACCCCATAAAGGTGCTGAACTCTTGAGATGAGAAGACCACAGACCAACCCCCTGTCATTGAAACTGCATTCTAAATATAAATAATTGGCTAAGGAGACAGAAGTAAGGTGACCACACAGAGTACGTTTGGGTTGTGTGACAGGGTCCTGGCCAGTGAGGTCTGTGCAGTGTGATCTAAGCCACCCCTGGGGCTCACCCTTGAGAACGTGCCAAAAACGTGATCCTGAGGTTTTTTACCCCTGATGTTCTAACAGTCCCCAACTTTTTTGGCAGTAGGGATTGGTTCCATGGAAGACAGTTTTTACACATACCAGGGGCTAGGGGAATGGTTTTGATATGGATCTGAAGCAATTGATTTGTCATGGTCTTTGTGTAGTCATACTCCTCTGCTAATGATATCTGTACTTGCAGCTGCTCCTCAACACTAGCATCACCACCTCAGCTCCACCTCAGATCATCAACCATTAGATTCTCATAAGGAGCACACAACCTAGATCTGTCGTACTCACAGTTTACAGTAGGGCATGTGCTTCCATGAGCATCTAATGCTGCCACTGATCTGGCAGGAAGTGGATAGACCTCAGAGGGTAATGGAAGCAATGGGCAGCAGCTGTAAATACAGATAAATCTTTGCTGGCTCTCCTGTCACCTTGTGTCCTGCTGTCTGGCTCCTTTTTAGAGGATACCAGCTGAACAGGTACCAGCCCATGACCTGGAGGTTGGGGACAACAGTTTTAGAAGGCAGACACACAAAAGAGAGCATCTATGATCCCTGAGTCTCCATTTGGAGGAAAGTTGCATTATCTGAATGGAATGAAGGTACATACCAGCTAGGTTTGTAATATTGGATAATCTGATAATCCCATCTAGATTTAATTTTTCTCATCTATAAAAATCAGCTTCAATAAGCATCTGTGGAATACACTACCCATCAACAGCAGAAAACACATGCTTCTCACAAACACATAGAACATGTTTCATGATATAAATGCTTTGTGCTAAGCTGCAAAACCAACCCCAGTACATTTAGAAAGATTGAAGTCATACAAAGTATGTTCTCTAACCACAAAGGAGTCAAATTTGTTGTTGACAATAACAACAGGAAAGCTGGGAAATTTACAAATATGTGGGATATTAAATAACACATCCCTGAATAACTAATGGGTCAAAGAGAAATCATAGTGAAATTAGAAAATGCTTTCAAGTGAATGAAAATGAATGCACACAACACCAAAACTTAGGGATAAACTGAAAGCAGTAATCAGAACCTTATACCTGTAAATGCCAACTTCCAAAAAAAGAAAAGGAAAAAAAGATCTCAAATCCAACCTAACCTTTCAGCTTAAGAAATTAGAGAAAGAATAGCAAATTAAACCTAAAGCAAGAAGAAGAAAGGCAATTAGAAATAAATGAAGGAGAAAACAGTAGAGAAAATAAATGAAAAAAAGTTGGTTCTTTGAAAAGATCGCAAAATCAATAAGCTTTTTGTTAGACTGACCAAGTAAAAAAAGACAGAAATCAAATTACTGACATCAAGAATGAAAGAAGGGACAATATTGCAAATCTTATAGAAATAAAAAGGATTATAAATGAATAATAGTATGAACAATTGTATACTAATAAATTAGATGACCTAAGGGAATGGACAAATTCCTAGAGAGACACAGATTACCTAAATTAACTCAATAGAAATAGAAAATTCAGAAGATTGTTAATAAGTAGGACATTTGAATTAGCAATTTAAAAACTTTCTACAAAGAGTAGTTCAGTTGACTTCACTGTTGAATTCTACTACACATTTAAAAAGGAATTAATACCAATTCTTTACAAACACTTCCAAAAACTAGAGAAGGATGGAATATATCCCATCTCATTCCATGAAGTCAATATTACCCTAATTGTCAGACCACACTAAGACGTCACAAGAAAACAACAAATGCCTTTCACAATAATAGACACACAAATTCTCAACAAACCATGAGCAGACTGAATCTAGCAACACATAAAAAGATTATACACATATACCATGACCAAGTAGAATGCATTCCAGGAATTCAAGTTTGCTTTAACATCTGAAAATCAATCATTGTAATACACCATATCAGTAGGACAAAGGATAAATAAAAATTGCATGACTAAATTGAAGCAGAAAAAGTATTTGACAAAATTCAACTTCCTTTCATAATGAATAAGCACAAAAAACTAGGAATAGGAGGGACCTTCCTCAATGTGATAAACTTCCTCTGTAAAACCCAGAGATAATACAATACTTAATGATGAAAGACTGAAAGCTTTCCCACTGAGATTAGGAACAAGACAAGGATGTCCACTCTTATCACTTCTTTTCAACATTCCTCTTTCATCGAGTCTACTCAACATTTTGCTGAGTATTTCAGCTGGAACAGTTAGGCAAGAAAAAGAAATGAAAGGCATTCACATCAGAAAAGAAGAAGTTAAGCTATCTCTGTTTGCAGATGACATGATCTTGCACATAGAAAATCCCAAAGTTTCCACTAGAAAACTATGAAAACTAAGAAATGAGTTCAGCAAAATTATAGGATAAAAGACTAATATATAGAAACCTATATATAGTCTATTTTTCCTATAGTCTATTTTTATAGACTAGTAAAGAACAGCCCCCAAATATTATTTATATCATATAAAGAAATAAAATTCTTAGAGATAAATTAAACAAAAGAGGTTCAAAGTATATACTCTGAAAAGTATAAACATTTTTCAGAGAAATCAAAGAACACCTAAATAAGTTTGAAGTAATTCCATGTTCATTTATTAGAGGATTTATTGCTGTTAAGATAGCAAAATTATTTATATTGATCTTCAAATTTATTGCAATACTCATTGAAATTCTAGCTGGCTTCTTGACAGAAGTTGCCAATCTGAACCTGAAAATTAACATGAAAATTCAAGAGACTCAGAGTAACCAAAAAATTCTTAACAAAAAAGACCAGAGACTGAGGAATCACACTTCCTAATCTTAAAACTTACTACAAAGCTACAGTAATCAAGACAATATGGAATCAGCATAAGAATAGATATATAGGTTAATTGGGTAAAATTGAGAGTCCAGAAATAAACCCTCGTATTTGTGGCCAATTGATTTCCAAGAAGAATGCTATATAATAAAATGAAAAAGAAGTAGAACATTCAATAGATGATGCTGGGACAACTGGATTCCCTATGCAAAAGAATGAATTTAGGTACCATCCTCACATCTTTTGCGAATTTTTTTTTTTTGAGACAGAGTCTCGCACTGTCGTCCTGGGTAGAGTGCCGTGGTGCCACAGCTCACAGTAGTCTCAAACTCTTGGGCTTAAGTGATTCTCTTCCCTAAGCTTCCCAAGTAGCTGGGACTACAGGTGCCTGCCAAAACTCCTGTCTACTTTTTTTTTTTTTTAATTGTTGGGGATTCATTAAGGGTACAAGAAACCAGGTTACACTGATTGCATTTGTTAGGTAAAGTCCCTCTTACAATTGTGTCTTGCCCTGCAAAGGTGTGGCCAAGACCCGACCCCCTTCCCTCCTTCCCTCTCTCCGCTCTTCCTTTCCCCTCCCTCTTTCTTTCTCTCTCTGCTCTCCCCTTTCTCCACCCCTGCTGTGTCATTAATTGTCATTAATTATCCTCATATCAAAATTGAGTACATAGGATTCATGCTTCTCCATTCTTGTGATGCTTTACTAAGAATAATGTGTTCCACCTCCATCCAGGTTAATACAAAGGCTGTAAAGTCTCCAATTTTTTAAATGGCTGAATAGTATTCCATGGTGTACATATACCACAGCTTGTTAATCCATTCCTGAGTTGGTGGGCATTTAGGCTGTTTCCACATTTTGGTGATTGTAAATTGAGCTGCAATAAACAGTCTAGTGCAAGTGTCCTTATGATAAAAGGATTTTTT
>CAUYRH010127773.1:0-11255 GCA_963574655.1 Perodicticus potto | reverse complement strand
ATAGCTGGGACTACAGGCGCCTGCCACAACGCCTGGCTATTTTTTTGTTGCAGATGTCATTGTTGTTTAGCTGGCCCAGGCCAGGTTCAAACCTGCCAGCTTCGGTGTATGTGGCAGGTGGCGTAACCACTGTGCTACGGGCGCTGAACCCATTTAATGTATTTATTTCTGCACATCAACATGTAATTCAAAAAACACCCATGCATTACTGAATGCAGAATATAAAGGTCTTAACACAATAACTAAGAAAATGCCATGAATGCTATGTTAACCAGTTTGATGAAAACATTTCAGATTGTATATGAAACCAGCACATTGTACCCCATGATTGCATTAATGTACACAGCTATGATTTAATTTAAAAAACCCATGCAATTTAATGTAATAGTTACAAATTAACCTGAAAATATTCAAAAACATTTTAAACATGAAAATACATCTTTAGTAACAATCATAAAAGGAATTTTCACAAGTAGCTATTTTCAGTCTTAGTTTTACCAAAATATAATTGAATTTCAGCTTCCTTTTAGAAATAGGCCTATGCAAGCTGACTTCCTTACTATCTGCTCTATGTGCAGTGGATGGCAGATCCACTACCTTCATACATAATCAACTTGTTAACACCTCCTGAAGACTGAATCTGTGCATCTAAGGATTAGGTCCAATAATGTGGATTTTTAAACAAGTAACTCTCCTCTGCCTCCTGCTGAATTATGATCAGGTATTATTTGGGAAATACACTTTAAAGCAACTAAAATAATATTATCATTACTGAAAACAACTGAAATAATTTTATCATTACTGAACATTACTTGATGTGAATTGGATATCTAATGAAAATCTAATGTATAAAACATTTTAATAATGTACATAGCTTATTATCATGCCTAAGTATTTCTTACCTGAAAGTCACAAGGTATTGTTTTAATTCTTTTGATAGCCCACAAGAGCTGACAAAACAGTTATCCTCACCTTTTTAAAAACTGGTGATTGGGATTTTGTAGTTTTAGTGTTGCATATACCTTTTCTCATCAAAAAGCAGGAGGGTCATCTAGAAGTTCTATTAAAAAAACTAAACAATGTAAAATTTACTCAATCATACTGCTTACAAAGTAGTCTTTAAACAGTTATACCAATATCAGTTAGTAGAATTACTTGCAAAGCCTATTTCTTTCTTTCTTTCTTTCTTTCTTTTTTTTTGTGACAAGAGTCTCACTATATCGCCCTTGTTAAAGTGCGGTGGCTTCACAGCTCACAGCAACCTCAAACTCTGGGGCTTAAGCGATTCTCTTGCCTCAGCCTCCCAAGTAGTTGGGACTACAGGTGCCCATCACAACGCCTAGCTGTTTAGCTGGCCCCTGGCTGGATTTGAACCCACCAGCCTTGGTGCATGTGGCTGGGAGGTGCCAAGCCACAAAGCCTATTTCTTTAAAAAATTTAGTTTACAAAGTATTTTGTCAACTTCACATACAAAATCTCATTTGTCATATAATGCAACTAGGAAGCAATTATTTAACTGGATATGTATCCATGAAAAGAATGTGTATAGGTTTATTCTAATTGATCAACTAGTAATAAATACCTCTAAATTTAAAAAAATGAAGTAACTTAATATGTTTTCTTTTTTTTTTTGAGACAGTTTCACTATGTCACCCCTCGGTAGAGTGCCGTTGTGTCACAGCTCACAGCAACCTCAAATTCCTGGGCTTAAGCAATTCTCTTGCCTCAGCCTCCCAAGTAGCTGGGATTACAGGCCCCCGCCACAACACCCAGCTATTTTTTGTTGCAGTTGTCATTGTTTAGCTGGCCCAGGCCAGGTTCAAACCTGCCAGCCCCCATGTATGTGGCAGGCGCCATAACCACTGTGCTATGGGCACCAAGCCTTAATATATTTTCTTTTTGATATAGAGTCTCACTATGTCACCCTCAGTAGAGTGCTGTGGCGTCACAGCTCACAACAACCTCAAACTCTTGGGCTTAGGTGATTCTCTTGTCTCAGCCTCCCAGGTAGCTGGGCCTCCCAGGTGCCTGCCACAACGCCTGGTTGTTTAGCTGGCCCGGGCCGGGTTCAAACCCACCAGGCTCGGTGCATGTGGCCGGCACCATAACCACTGTGCTATAGGTACCAAACCTCAAAGCCTATTTCTTTAAAATATTTAGTTTACAAAGTATTTTGTCAACTTCATGTATAAAATCTCATTTGTCATATAATGCAACTAGGAAGCAATTATTTAACTAGATATGTATCCATGAAAAGAATGTGTATAGGTTTATTCTAATTGATCAACTAGTAATAAATACCTCTAAATTTAAAATATGAAGTAAGTAACTTAATATATTTTCTTTCTTTTTTTTTTTTTTATACATAGTCTCACTATGTCACCCTCGGCAGAGTGCTGTGGCGTCACAGCTCACAGCAACCTCAAACTCTTGGGCTCAAGCAATTCTTTTGCTTCAGCCTCCCAAGTAGCTGGTACTACAAGCTCCCGCCACAATGCCCGACTATTTTTTGTTGCAGTTGTCATTGTTGTTTAGCTGGCCCGGGTGGGGTTCGAACCCGCCAGCCTCAGTGTATGTGGCTGGTGCCGTAATCACTGTGGCTACGGGTGACAAGCCAGACTTAATACATTTGCAAACAAATATAATAGGGCATTGAGGAATGTTTAAATTATTAGATATTTGAAAGGACATTTAAATAGGATTAAAATCATAAACTGTTAGCCACTTCTATTTTCTAATAAGAGCATCATACACAGAAAAACAAAATTGTTCAAGTTTACTGAAGTGGGTTAAATAAGTTCATTAAAAATACTTAATTTAAAATGAACTATTTTTGAACCTCAAGCAAATGATACAGTATTCAATGATTTTTTTTTAAAAAACAAAATTTTACCAATTTAACATTCATAAAAATCACTGCCATTATACAAAAATATTTTGTCAAATTTTATGTCCACATGTTAGAAAGGGCTTAATACCAAGTCCTTGATTCCACACTGTACTTCACATTCCCATCCGTATATCAGCAAAGTTGTAGAAGTTGTCTACATCTGCAGATGCTGACTCCTTGCTTTCTGATATAAACATCTATTTTAAATAGAAAATGAACAAAAACATAAATACTAGTGATGCCAGAATGCCAAAGCCCATGTTCTCCACAGAACAAAGCCACAAGATTATTATTTGAAAGAAATTCAAGTATATCATTTATAATATTTATTTAATCTGTAAATTTTCTTTAGAATCCATGCAATACAATTTCAATAGCTATAATGTAAATTAAGCTTTTAAAAAAGCACTTCTGGTATAATTAAGGTCTCTGTTTTTGTAATACTTCAGTTGTATTTTATTACACCAGAATCTTATTGTTTGAAGTACAATACTCAATGTTATGAAAGCTACTGGATAAGAAATTTCATTTAAGGAACTCTTATTTTTTTCTATTTTCTAATAGTAATATCAATAGTCTAAGAGACAAAACTTCAGTTTATTCTTTTCCAAATTGCTAAAGGTACATTACTAATTTTATTTTTTTATTTTACTTTTTTTTAATTGATTTTTTTTTTTTTTTTTTTGGCCAGGGCTGGGTTTGAACCCGCCACCTCTGGCATATGGGCTGGTGCCCTACTCCTTTGAGCCACAGGCAGTTTTAAATGAAATATTACTAATTTTAAATGAAATATTTTCTAAACATCAGTAACGCAGTATTCAATAGAATTCTTTAAAAGTAGCTTTTATAAATGTTAGCCAGGAACTAGAGGACATTGGAATTCTATTCTAGCTTTATCATAAACTAACTGTATGATGCTGACAATTTAATGAACATCTGTGGGCTTAGTATCCACACATATAATCAAAAAAGTTGGATTAGATAATCTCTAAATCATTTAGTTCTAAAAAGTCTAAATATATAACCATTTTATCTCTATTCAATCTGGTATTTGCTCTTTCCCTTAGTACTATTGTGATGATAAAATGAGAGAAGAGACAAAGTACGGTACTTCAAACTTTGCAAAATCAAGGAACCCTAGCAAAATCAGGACAAAACCAGAAGATTCTTCTCAGATATTCATCAGAAAATAGTCAATTATATGTTTACTTATTTTTTATTTTTTAATGTCACCCAGGCTTGCATGCAATGGTGTGATCACAGCTTACTACAGCCTCGAACTTCTGGGATCATATGATCCTCCTGCCTTAGACTTCCATATATCTGAGATTACAAGTGCATGCCACCATACCAGGCTAATTTTTAATTTTTTTTTAGAGATATGGGGGTCTCACTATGTTTCCTAGGCTGGTCTTGAACTCCTGGCCTCAAGTGATCCTCCTGCCTTGGCCTCCCCAAGTGCTGAGATTACAGGCTTGAGCCATCATATCCACCCAGAAAGTTAAGTTGCATTGAAGGTTTTAAATAAGTAGATTCTGATTTTATAATTATTTTAACAATTAAAGTGTTAGTTTGGCAAGGAAAAACAAACCTTAGTTCCCAATTATTTCTCACAGGTTTTAAAAATCATGATCTACTATTGTTCTTGTTTTATTTTTCTTTATAAATGGGGTCTTGCTATATTTCCCAGGTTGGTCTCAAGTAACCCTCCTGCCTCGGGCTCCCAAAGTGCTAGGATTACAGGTATGAACTATCACACCTGGCCTTTTTTTTTTTTTTTTTCTAATCTCAAGCAATACCAAGGATAAAAGTACTATTTGATGATACAGAAAAGGAAATGTGAAAGTTTAGGTTGAAGTATAGTCAATAAAATCTTGTACCTTGGTCCCATTGAATGTCTCATTTACAATAAGTTGACATCCTTCTACAGCACCATCTCCATTAAACTCCAAGGCAATAACACGACCTATAAACAAACCCAAGAAGTCTTTTCTCAACATGAATACAATCATATTCTAAAATTTACCTTTTTGTTTTTTCCTGAAGAATCTCCTGCATCTTCTTTGAAGGCAAAAGAAAAGTAGACAGATAGGGCATATCACCTACTCTTCCTACTTTAGTCATAAAACACATTAACACAGTCTCATCACGTTACAAGTAGCTTCAGTGCTATAGTGTCACATTTTTAAAGTGTTGTAAATAGTCTGGCTTTTCTGGTTTTCATTCTGTAAAAACCACTGAAACACCACTCATTTAGCAGGACAAAGAATATTTGGTAAAATAGCAAATAAGATCAAAAGCAATCCAACTCAACATATTCAGGTTTTGCCAGGCAGCCAGTGTTGCTTCCAACTCTCCCACTTACCAGTCAAGTTCTGGGCCAACAATAATGGAGCTAAGCCAAATAGGAATTGAGGCCAGACACCAAAAGTAATGACCATCTGAAAGTGTTTTCCTTGAGTGTGTCTTTTTTTTTTTTTCAACAGTCTCACTATGTCACCCTTTGTAGAGTGTCGTGGCATCACAGCTCACAGCAACCTCAAACCTTGGACTCAAGTGATTCTCCTGCCTCAGCCTTCCAAGCAGTTGGGACTACAGGCACCTGCCACAACGCCCAGCTATTTCTTGTTGCAGTTGTCTTTGCTGTCCGGCAGGTCTGGGTCAGGTTCAAACCCGCCAGCCTTGGTGTATGTGGCTGGCACTGTAACCACTATGCTATGGGAGCCAATTTTTCTATGTTTTGTAGAGACATAGTCTTACTCTTGTTCAGTCTGGTCTTGCTCCTCAACTCAAGCAATCTTCCTGCCTCAGCCTTCCAGAGTGCTAGGATTACAGGCATGAGCCACTGTGCCTGGCCTCCTCCCAGGTATTTTAAATCATCTCAAGATTACTTTTAACATATAAGATAGCTATATAAATAGCTGTTATACTTTATTTTAAAATTTGCATTATTTTTTATCGTATTGTTATTTTATTATTATTTTTTTTTATTGTTGAGGATTCATTGAGAGTACAAGAAACCAGGTTATACTGATTGCATTTATTAAAGTCCCTCTTACAATTGTGTCTTGCCCCCATATTTTTTATTGTTTTAAAAAATATTTTTGACCTGTAGTTCACTGAATCCATGGATAACAGAACCCACAGATACGGGGGCAAATTGCATAATCATCAACTGTAAACCTAGATACAGAGAATGAACTAATTAAAGAATGAGTTTATCTAGCATCACAGTATGCAGATCAAGATAAGTACTAGATAAAGAAAAGAAGGTAACTGAAGATATTTTCTTACACTTAAGCAAGGCTCTGTGGAGAAGACAGGCAATAATAGGGTATTGAAGCAAGCGATGAACAAGTTACAAAGAGGAAAATTCTAAAGAGAAGCTCACAGGAAAATGTTCTTATATTAGTGTCTACTTCAACCCATTAATCTGTTTAGAAAGTATTATGTAAAAAAATAAATATTGAGCAAAGAAAACCTAAGAAAAATGTTTACATATAGGAGAAAAGAAGAGGCAAGCTGAAGGGGTCAGGAATAGCAGTGAAACTTCTCTAAATGTACTACATACCTTGTTATATAATTTTGACATTGATATCGTGTAAATGCCTCAAAAAACTCAAAGTTAAATATTACAAAGAAAAGCCAAAGCAGTCTTTAAAAATTAAAAACAGGGCAGAACCTGTGGCTCAGTGGGTAGGGCACCAGGCCCATACACTGAAGGTGGCGAGTTCAAACCCAGCCCCACCCGAACTGCAACAAAAAAATAGCCGGGCATTGTGGTGGGTGCCTGTAGTCCCAGCTGCTTGGGAGGCTGAGGCAAGAGAATTGCCTAAGCCCAGGAGTTGGAGGTTGCTGTCAGCTGTGATGCCACAGAACTTTACCAAGGGCGATAAAGTGAAACTCTGTCTCTACAAAAAAATAAAAATTAAAATTAAAAACAAACAAGTCTAATCAAGTTAGTGACATGACCACACAGAGAAAAGAATTATTCCAGCCAACCTTACAAGGCAATATTTTGCCTAAACACCCTCAGTGGGAGATAGTCTAAAGACAAAAACATAGAAAGAAATCTTAAAATTTCATTCAGTAATTGCATGTTCAGTAGCAAAATGTGCTATTATTGTGAAACAATTATAACAGGTTAAAGCAAATGAACCGATAATATCCTAAGGAACTAAGATTTTCAGAATAAAAGTATTATAAATGTAAAATGAAAAAAATTAAGTAAAACGCCTTGTATTGCTTATGAGTTGGTAATTGTTGAAGCTAGGTGGTAGGTATTGGGATTTATTATATTATTCTGTCTACTTTTTTTTTGAGACAAAGTCTCACTTTGACACCGTTGGTAGAGTGCAGTGGCGTCACAGCTCACAGCAACCTTAAACTCTTGGGCTCAAGCGATTTTCTTGCCTCAGCATCCCAAGCAGCTGGGACTAGAGGCTCTGGGCACAACACTCGGCTATTTTTTTTAGAGACGAGGTCTCACTCTGGCTCAGGCTCGAACTCATGAGCTCAGGCAATCCACCTGCTTCAGCCTCCCAGAGTGCTATGATTACAGGCGTGAGCCACCATTCCCTGCCATAAAAAGCATTATTTTTTTTAAAGTTTTTGGCCGGGGGTGGGTTTGAACCCACCACCTCCGGTATATGGGGCTGGTGCCCTACGGCTTTGAGCCACGGACACCGCCCTTTTGGTTTTTTTTGTTTTTTTTTTTTTGAGACAGAGTCTCACTTTGTTGCCCGCAGTAGAGTGATGTGGCATTATGGGGGGGGGCACCCTACTCACTGAGGCACAGGTGCCGCCCATAAAAAGCATTATTTTTTTTAAAGTTTTTGGCCGGGGGTGGGTTTGAACCCACCACCTCCGGTATATGGGGCTGGTGCCCTACTGCTTTGAGCCACGGACACCGCCCTTTTGGTTTTTTTTGTTTTTTTTTTTTTGAGACAGAGTCTCACTTTGTTGCCCTCAGTAGAGTGATGTGGCATTATGGGGGGGGGCACCCTACTCACTGAGGCACAGGTGCCGCCCATAAAAAGCATTTTAAACCAAATAAACATTAAACTATAAAGAAAAAGTTGAAGGCCGGTGCCTGTGGCTCAGTGGGTAGGGCGCCAGTCACATATACTGAGGGTGGTGGGTTTGAACCCGGCCCCGGCCAAACTGCAACAAAAAAAAATAGCTGGGTGTTGTGGCAGGCACCTGTAGTCCCAGCTACTCAGGAGGCTGAGGCAAGAGAATCACCTAAGCCCAGGAGTTAGAGATTACTGTGAGCTGTGATGCCATGGCACTCTACCAAGGGCGATAAAGTGAGACTCTGTCTCAAAAACAAAAAAAGTTGATAATAAATGTAGGGTTTTCAGTTTTGCAGAGTAGAAAGTTTGAATTAAATTAGAATATACTGGATGGTGCCTGTCGCTCAGTGGGTAGGGCGCTGGCCCCATATACTGAGGGTGGCGGGTTCAAACCTGGCCCCGGCCAAACTGCAACAAAAAAATAGCCGGGCATTATGGCGCATGGAGTCCCAGCTACTCAGACGGCTGAGGCAAGAGAATCACCTAAGCCCAGGAGTTGGAGGTTGCTGTGAGCTGTGTGATGCCACGGCACTCTACCGAGGGCAATAAAGTGAGACTCTGTCTCTACCAAAAAAAAATTAGAATATACTTTTATGCAGAATTACTACAAAGAAATACAGTAGATATGTTATTTAAAAGTTAGACATTCAATAAAAAAAGAAAAATCAACTGCCAAAAAAGTCAGATATTTAAGCTGGGCGTTGTGGCAGGCGCCTGTAGTCCCAGCTACTCGGGAGGCTGAGGCAAGAGAATCGCCTAAGCCCAGGAGTTGGAGGTTGCTGTGAGCTGTGTGATGCCACGGCACTCTACTGAGAAAAATAAAGTGAGACTCTGTCTCTACAAAAAAAAAAAAAAAAGTTAGATATTTATTAAAGTTCCTGTTTTCTATAAAGAGAACATAATCTAGAATTCTGAAACAATTATCCAGCCAGGAAACCTGGTTAATATTCTTTGACTAGAATATGATGAACTTCCAACACATGACCTGATAATTTTCCAACAAAGAAATACCAACAAAAAAGGTAGACGAGTACATCAGTTTTGATTAACATGGGTCAATAATCCTAAATTTTAAAAATACTACATTGTTGACAATCAATTAAAACTCTAAATTTGGTCTTTTTGATATATCAAGACCACTGAAAGTCTATGAAAAAGACATATTAGGCTTATTCAGTATGTTAAAAATGTATAGGAAACATTGTCAAATACGAAATGCTGATTAATTTTGTGTGGACTATGTTTATATGTATGTTCCAATATTATAAAATATTGGTCTGTCTTAGTGTATATTGTCAGTAATAATTTTAATTCACCTCAAAAAATGTTTTTTTTTGTAACTGGCTGAGTCCAAAGTTTGTCCTTCAAAAGAAATATTAGGAGAGGCTAATGAATTCTCTCGAATTCAAATTTGTGATGTCTTTGGAAATTAAATACCTTCAGACTAAAAGTAAACTTCTTAGAAAACTAACATGTCCATGAGTATTGCTAATCTAACTTCAAACACAACAGAAATTAGTTTACATGGAACTAGGCTGGTTTGTTACGGCTTTTTGTTTGAAACATTGCTGATTCTTTGTGTTCTGTTTTCCAGAAGTCAAGAAAGCTATTTTCTGTCTCTTGAGCTATTTGTAGCTTTCAGCAATGTATGTACTTATAGGCAGAATTTGAAACATTTATTTTTTCTCTCTTCTTGATTTCTCTGGAATTTGAAAGCCATTTGTAAGTATTCTTAATTTCTAACAATATAGTTATTTGCATAAGTTCAATAAGAATCTATTTTGTTCTATAGGACATGATGAAGACACTGGTTATTTTACCAAGGCTTTGACTGGAATAGCATTTTCAGAGGTGTCCATACTGCATTTAAGAATTAAGGTTGACTTAATAAGGCCAATAAAAAAGCCCTTTGGAAAAACTGGCCAGATAACCATCAATAACGTTGCCTAATCTGTAGTAAGTAATGAAGGTCACTTTCTGACAGGTCTGGAAATCTCAATTTGCTTGGGAACCTTAAGAGAAGAGGAATTTTTCCAATGAATACAGATATCTAATGGCACAGATGAAACCTGGGCTCATGGAAGGATTTCAAGTCTAACCTGAGATTCCTTATAAAAGGTTCCAGCAAAGCCAATTTTAAAGGGAAGAAAAGTCTAATGGCTAATAATTATTCTTACTGCATTGTATGCAAATAATCAGACCCAATATACTAAAGGTACAGTTTATTTTGGCAACTAAATTCTGCTATAATTTATCTTTAGTGGAAAAAGAAATGGTTCAAAAGGGAAAAAACTATGGCCTACCTGTATTAGATTCCAGCTTTGTCTGCAAAGCCACCTCATAAAATGAGACACAGCTGGGTGGCGCCTGTGGATCAGTGAGTAGGGTGCCGGCCCCATTAATGAGGGTGGCGGGTTCAAACCCGGCCCTGGCCGAACTGCAACAAAAAAATAGCCGGGTATTGTGGTGGGCGCCTGTGGTCCCAGCTACTTGGGAGGCTGAGGCAAGAGAATCACCTAAGCCCAGGAAGTGGAGGTTGCTGTGAGCTGTGTGACGCCACAGCATTCTACCGAGGGTGATAAAATGAGACTCTCTCTACAAAAAGAAAAAAAAAAAATGAGACATAGCTGTTTTACTAAACTGATCTGTTAAACGGGATTAAGAGACTGGCCAAAGAGTATAGAAGTATATACAGTAATTATATTTGCTCTGAAGCCTTAAGGCTCAACAAAGGTTGCCTGTTGACTACACTGGAAAAAAAAATTTTTTTTCCCTGCAGTTTTTGGCTGTGGCTGGGTTTGAACCCACCACCTCCAGTATATGGGGCCGGCGCCCTACTCCTTTGAGCACAGGCGCCACCCTACACTGGAAAAATTTATGCCATATTAAATGTATCTGCTGTGTCTGTAGAAATACCTCAGGAAAACTGGAACCTAAATGAGAATTTCCTAGTAAATGGTGTGACTGTAACATGGCCTCATAAGGGGCCCCACACCCAACTGATGTTCAGGAATATTCACTTGAATTGTCTAAAACTTTGGATCAGTCCTGTAGGGATTCTTAAAACTATGTATTATCTTAAGAACTATGCTGGCTCGGCACCTGTGGCTCAGCGGGGTAAGGCGCCAGCCACGTACACCTGAGCTGGCGGGTTCGAATCCAGCCCAGGCCCGCCAAACAACAATGACGGCTGCAACCAAAAAATGGCCGGGCGTTGTGGCGGGCGCCTGTGGTCCCAGCTACTTGGGAGGCGGAGGCAGGAGACTCGCTTGAGCCCAGGAATTGGAGGT
>CAUYRH010127770.1:0-12096 GCA_963574655.1 Perodicticus potto | reverse complement strand
TGCTGATAATAAAAAAGTATAATTCTAAGTGTTAAAAGTAGACTAAAAGCACATATGCCAGTATAACATTATTAAAAATTGTATATTGAATCTAGGTTAGCA
The DNA here is from genome assembly GCA_963574655.1 of Perodicticus potto. NCBI lineage: Eukaryota > Metazoa > Chordata > Mammalia > Primates > Lorisidae > Perodicticus > Perodicticus potto. The sequence goes on along the minus strand of CAUYRH010127770.1, from coordinate 11,994 downwards.
CATTTCTCCCATCCAGGTACTAATCAGGCCCAACCCTACTTATCTTCAGCGATCAGAAAAGATGTCATCTATTCAGGATGGTGTGGCTGTAGACTAGACTGTCACATTTCTTTAGCCCCAGGAATAACTTTCTTTTAATCCTATCATATTTCATGTAAGAATTCTAATCAGCTAAAGTCATTTAAAATACTAGATTTTCAATTCTCACCCTAATATATGAATTAGGCATTATTATTAGTCCCAAAGATGATAGTAAACCTGAGGTGTAGAAATGTTAGTAACGTGTTCAACATCAACTCCAAAACCTGGATTTGGATAAAGATAACTAAAGAATAATGTAGAATGTTTGTATTTCAAGTTATATCTTGTTTCAACTGCATTTTCATTTTGACTTACAATTTGACACCTTTACTTAAGTTTATGAACACTGGTGCTGGTACAGGGAGTAGCAACCAAGAGAGAAAGGCTGTCCTTCTATAGTAAAGAGGAGCAAACAACTACTATGTAATAGTATGCTTGAATTATTTGTCAGGTGTTATAAATAAGCAGTAGACTTATGATTAGGCCTGAATATTGAAAATAAGATTAGAAGACACCAAGCTATTGATTTCAATAAAGCATGCGTAGGCGTGAAAGAGGTTCCCTAACACTGCTTTACTGAGAAGTTTGATTTTACCAGAAACGAACCTTTCTTGTTTCAGGTCTGCGGTCCCGTATGGGGGTCCTGATCCATTGCTTGAAGAAACTGATAGGTGCCATTATCTTCACTCTGTTTTTTCTGAGCATATTTTCTCTAATTGGGATGGGGCTCTTCATGGGCAACTTGAAGCATAAATGTCTGTGGTGGCCCCAAGAAAATGAAAATGAAACCCTGCACAACAGAACTGGGAATCCGTACTACAGTCGAGGTAAGAGCCATTTGCCATGTAAGTAAACAATTAAACCTTTTCTTGAAGGCACAGCAGTTTTCCCCCAAAATGTTGAACACTCATCATCTTTCTGGACTTCCAAAGACTTTTTGTCTAGTATATCAGATGTTAAGTTTAAAAGGCCAAGATATGTGATCCTTTCTTCTCAGCTGCAGAGGAAGATGTTTATCTTCTGTGGAGATTGAAATAGACCTCACATATGCTATTTGCTAGAGATTTGACATAAAATATCTTTTCTTGCCTATTTTTCAGAAACAGAAAACTTTTATTATTTGGAAGGAGAAATAAATGCCCTCACTTGTGGTAACAGTACAGATGCTGGGTAAGTGGCATTCAGGTTTTCTTCTCTCAAGTCATTATCACATAACAATATTACTTACTGAATGATCATTGGTTTTACTGATGATCTCCATTTGATTACGTTATCCTCATTTTATTGCCAAAACCGTGCTGAGAACTTGCCTTGGTGCGATCAGGCTGCTATAACAAAATGCCGTAGACTGGGTAGTTTTAAAATAGCAGCCATTTATTTCTCACAGTCTGGAAGGTGAAGTCCAGGTGAAGGTGCTAGAAAATTTTGGTGTCTGGTGAAGTCCATCTTCTGGTTTTTAGATGGTGCCCTTTTGCTGTTTCCCTACGTGATAGAAGGGGCAAGGGTTTTTTCATGGGCCTATTGTCTAAAGGCTCTTATCAAACTCATGACCTAACCACCTACCTCCTAATAACATTTTGGGGGTTAGCATATAAACGTCAAGGGAACAGAAACATTCAAACCATAGTAGAAGGATGGAACATGGAATACTATTAACCCAATTTTATAGCAAAAGCAATAGATAAACTAGCAAAATAATTTATTTGGGATCAAGAATCTAGTAAATGGCAGAACTGAAACTTCAGGATCTGATTTTCTGTTTTTAAGTTACCCGGGGCAAATTAAAAAGAAAGACAATATAAATCTGTCCTTTGAATGCTTTTGGAGAAAAGAAATGTCAGGGATATGTTACTATTTCACTTATTTCATGTATTATATATCTTTTCTGACTATAATTTACATTAATAAAATGGTGGTTGTTCTTAAACACACTATTTATAAATAAGTATAATAGTGAGGTGACAAACTCTTGTATCTTATTATCCTCTAATTTCCTTTAAAAATTATAATCCAGAAAGTAGAAATGGAGCACTTCTCAGCAATGTGTGACTCATATCATTTCCTTGTGTTGCTTTGCTCAGTGGGTAGGACCCTATGCTCAGCTCCTTCCTGGGTTCTGCAGTCCAGGTTGACAAAAGGCATGTGGTGGAGAGGAACATTAGCTAACTAGGTTAGCTAAATTCAGCTGGTTCAGATGTTTTATCACTTGCTTAATTGTTACTCAGCTTCTTCTGGACTTCTATTCTATTCTCAAATTCTAATTGTGAACTCATCTCTTTGTCTCATCTCGTATCAGCTAATCTGTTGTATGTACGTTCATACTCAAATATGACCCGAAATGCATTTTGAAGATCCTTGGTCATGGATATTTGGAACACTGTGATATATTTCAAGGCAAGAAGGGAAAAGTCATGCAGTGTTTCACCTGTGGCAGTCATATGTTTCATGCAGTAGTGTGCGGTGAACTACTCCAAAACTTAGTGACTTAAAACAGCAAAACTTCATTTGCCCAGATTCTGTAGGTCAATGACTTAGCAAGTCCCCATACATGAAGTGCTTTCTAAACCTCTGCTTGTTCCATTAACAATGTCTAAAACAAGTCACATGACCATGCCCAGAATAACATAGGGAGGGCAGGGGGAGTGCAAAGCACGATTTATTCGGCAACTACTCTAATAATTGATCACAACACCAAAGCCCCTCAGTAGATATAAGTTATGAGGAGGCCCTGAAAGGAAATGAAATAAATATTTAATTTGATCCATCTCCCCAAATGCAAATGCTGCTTATAAATTATTGATGTGATAAATGTTTTCTCACCCTTAAATAATGGGCTCTAAGGGTTTCAGATGGGATCATTTGAAAATTAAGCCCAAACTACTGCAGTTTGATTTTTACCAGGACTATTTCCATCAGTAATGATTTCACTATGGCATATTGATATTGGGTAGTAAGATCATAATTAATGCAATGCGCTCTGTTCTGGAAAATTTCCAAGACAATAGGTTTTAAATATTCTCATGACAGAAAACAGTGAGATAATGCGTATTTTAATTGTCTCAGTTAAACCATTCCACAATGTATACATAATCCAAACATCATGTTTTATACAATAAATGTACACAAAAAATTAAAATTATAAAATTTTCATTTAAATAATACAAAAAAAGGTTTAGCAAAACCACTTGTCAGACCTTACGTTAGTGTAATTAACACTATTCATGTGCATCCAGTTGAAACCTGATTGATTTGCAGTTTATGCCTAGCATAATTGGGGGAACACTAATTACTCCCTGTGAAAGAGAGAGCTCTCTATTACTCATGGACAAATGTTCTATATTTATAATTTGACCGTAATCTGAAAATCACCTAACAGTAAGCAATTTTCTTCTCTTTTTCTTCTTTAGTCAGTGTCCTGAAGGTTATGTGTGTGTAAAAGCTGGCATGAATCCCGATCGTGGTTTCACGAATTTTGACAATTTTGGCTGGGCCTTATTGGCCCTATTTCGGTTAATGACCCAGGATTTCCCTGAAAACCTTTATCACCAGGTGAGAACAGAGAGAATCCGTGCTGTTCTTAAGAATGACGCTATTCCCTCCCTTCTAAAATAATGATCAAATGTAATTCCTTTCATTAAACTTTTATGTGGAAAGCAATGTAAGGACAAAAGAAAAGAGAACCAGAATTATTGAATGTCAGACTATATGCTGGCGGCTGTGCCAGGTTTGTGCTTTTATGTTTGATGTATTACTTAATCTTTGATTAGAGTATGTGAAGAGTGGTTATGCGTGTGTATCTATCTATATTTCCTTTTTATATGAAGACACTGAAATTCAATGAGGTTGGATAGCTGCCCCAAATTCACAAGTGAACCTATGAGAGCTCAGATTACTATCCTGCTACAATGCCTGTGATAATATGCATTTGATATTAACCAAGTAAAGAACATTTCTGGATAGTAAATTTTTTAGTTAAAACACTTTGAACTTAGAATATTACCAGGTTTTAAGCATTTTTGTTGTGTGTGTGTGTGTATAATGCTCTATTTCTTTTTATTCTATTTATTCTCATTACATTTTACTGTTTAATCACACTCCCATCATGATATCAGAGGCTTGCTGTAAGGAGACTTGAAATTTAAATTTGAGAGTCTGCCTTCATAACTAATTGTATGTGTGCCATAGTTCCTCAGAAAGGTATAATATTCATTACAATGCGGTTTCAGTTTTTCTTTGAAGAGAAGTTCCATTACAGTAGATAGAATTTGCTTTAATTTGGCCTGAATTTGTACTCAGAGCATTGCCCTAAACTGAACCAATTATGACTACAGAAATTTTCAGTTATTCCCAAAGAGAATAGCTTATGTTTTGGAGATTATTATTTTCTAATAATTCAGAAATATTAATTTGATACAAGTATTTTTAATACACTTTGGGTCCATATATTGCCAATTGTTTTCTTAAATTGTTCATGTACTTTTACTCAATGAGAATAAAACAACAAATAATATTTTGCATTTTTAATGCTCTACTTATAATTTTTAATCTGTAAATTTTGGGGTGGACCTTAAGTAATTATTAGAAAGTAAAAGCTAGTTGATGCTCAGTTTTGAAATCAGAAATTTTATATTTTTCTATCCATAAATTTCATCTCTTCTAATGACTATATATAAATGAATTAAATGAAATTTCCATTTCATTTAACTTTTCACTTCGTCAAAAAGTTCTTCTCCAAAACAGGTACTCTTCCAACCATTGAAATATTTCTGATTCCCACCCCTTGTATAGACATGATTTTACATTTTGCTATGACTTTTTCATAAAGAAATGTTCAGAAGAAAGTGATTCCTAAACATCCTCTGATTTGATTAAACGTCATATATTTAAGCACTCTACTGCTAAGAAAATAGCTTTGTGTCAAGACTGTCCAGCTTCTTTACTGAGAGATGATAGTGTTTCTTTCAGTGTTTTTCCTCAATTTTTTGTTGTTGTTTCTGTCATATAGTTATATATAATGTACTTATACAAATGCCATAACACATTTTTAAATACTCACATTAAGAAATAAAGCGTTATCTATACAGTTGAATATCCTATGTATTAGCTTCCTTCTGACCCAGCGGAAATCATTAAGTATGATTTAGGTTTTTTCAGTATTAACATATTTCTTTACATATTTATATGTAAAAAATGGGTAATAAGACATAAAAGTCAAATGCTCATCCTAATTAACTGAATTATTATAATGAATTCTTCCTTTGATTTTATATACCTTTATACATGCCTTAAGCTGAAGAGCTTTTTGTTTATTCTTTCAGGAAGAGCCAGTGCTTAATCTATACTGTGATTCTCCTCAACTCTTGGCTAAATTATTTTCATAACAGAATTTCATTTTTAGTCTCAAAATGGGAGAATACAGGACGATAAATAATGTTTTTCTATTGTGTCGTATATTCTACCTATTCTTAGGTACTTTATGCTTCTGGAAAAGTCTACATGGTATTCTTTATTGTGGTAAGTTTTTGGTTTGCCTTTTATATGGCAAGTTTATTCCTGGGCATACTTGTTATGGCCTATGAAGAAGAAAAGCAGACAGCTACTGAACAACCTAACAAGACTGAACCAAAATTTCAAGAGATTGCAAAAGAACTTCAAGAAGGAAATGAAGCAGCTGAGGTAATATATTTTTAATGCTTCTTAGAACCACAGTGCTACAGATATCTTCTCAAGGTCTTGGAGTATATTACCTTCGGGGAGATACTCATATCAATGTGTGGCATATTATTGGAAGATCAAAAATGATTTCAATAAGAGAGCTGACTTTTACTACATAACATTCTCTCCTTAATACCCTGTAGTGAGACTGACAATATCCTTAAAGATTTTTTTTTTAATTTACACATTTGTTGTATCAAAATGTGTATTACTGTATCTGGTAAACTATGGACATATGTTTTTGAGAATTTGACTTCTCTCAGTGCAACTGTAGTTTATTAATTCAAAGCTATTTTAAACAATGTATTAGAATTAACTTTGGAAAACATCTGTGTTTAACTCAAACGTGATAGTGCCTTCCATAATTTAGAAATTATGAAGTACCAAAATGATGGATAAATGTACAGTACTAAACAGAGAAAAAAGGTACTTTCTGGGTTGTCTTGTTCTTTCAAGAGGAGATGCACCGTCCATCGTGAGGTAGGAATGATTTTATCCATGGAATCATTAAATACGTGATTAATACAGACTAACGATGTTTTAGTGTAATTTCAATTACGTTACTGTTACAGTTAATTTTTTTTTCAGATTTTTAGTTTCATGGCAAAAAAATTGATCTATTGGTAGAAGCAGCATTAAGGAAGTTAGGGAAAATCATCTTGAAAAATTTAAACTGTACCAGAAGTGTACTAAAAAAAAGGACCAGAAGAAGCTTTCTTATATTCTGCAAGCAGGCTCTCTCTCACCTCTTCTTCAAGCTGCCTTCCTAGTAAATAGGATAAAGTTCTGGACTGATGACAAGAGGTAGAGAGGGGTCCTACCTAGAATCCACCCCAATAAAGAAGATAATAAAAGGAAAAGGAAAGTCGTAACATATATTGTGGCACTATGCTGAATGGGGGGTAAGGCTGCCTAAGAGATTCATTAATACCAGAGGTTCCTTCTAGGTCAAAAAGGAGGAAATGTTAACTCTCCTGTATTTACATAAAACCTTTCTATTAAGTTATCCTCAGGGAAGAAGCTTTAGGAAGCCATCGTACCAAAAAGGGGGGACTGTACAACATGATATAGAATCTGATTGAATTGCTTTATAAACACTTACATGCATACCATTGAACGAAAAGCGATTATGGGCTGTGTGAAGAAAACATGTATGAAAAGAGGCTATTGAGTGGTACCATTATATCACTCTTGAGTAAGTCACAGAAAAACAAATTTCAAAAGCTTTCTGTGTCTGACAAATGAGTCCAGGGTCCTTCAGATTGAATGATTAGGGTCTGAACGGTATGTTGAATGTGTAACTTGTTCTGAAGTGGCATTTCAAAATCTTAAGGGCTGACGGATGCACTCAAATACATCCAAGAACATAACAATACTTCTCTTATCCTAAGATTAAATGATCTAAGTCTGCTCAAGAAGGACTTGGATATTTCCCAATTTTGTAATATCTCCATTCATTTTTCCGCTCTGTATTACATAAGGCTTTTATGGTTTTAATTAAAGGTCTTTAGTGATAAAGCATGTCTGTCCTGTAAGAGTCCTAGAACATTTCGTCATGCAGAGTTTTCTCTGGACTGGGAATATAAACAATTTTTATGAGATTTATTTTATTTTCCTTTCTTAATTTATAAATTAAAAAAAAACATTAGAGAGAAAAGAATTTAAAGTGGAACATAATGAGGATTCTTTAGGTGACCGAGCTCATTGAATGCCAGTCAGATTTTAGTTTCAATGCTCGAATTACAGGGACAATACTTAGACTCTTTATATTCTCACATTACAGGAAAGCAACAGAACAGGCTGGCTAAAGCACAGTTCTGCAGTCGCGTAAATATAGATTGCAGAGCATTTTATCCACTTAACAGATGTATGGTGTCTGTGAGTTCTGGTAACCTTTTTAACTCCATCTCCTTTATCTGTAAAATCCATATAATAATAGTTCCTGTCTTATACATGCTTGTAAGGCCCAAATGAAATAAAAGTATGAGAAGCATGAAGCAGTGCTTAGACTAGACTAACTAAGCAACTGGAAAATGGTATGAAAATTGCTAGTTAAAATTATGGTAGCATATCAATATTATATATCATATTAAGATAGGTTTTACCCAAAGTGTCATACCCAGCAATCCACATTAAGACCAAATTATTTTCATGGGAAAAAATCTATATTTGAATAAACTCATATTTCAGAAGTATCTCATAACATAATAATATCATATAAATGAAATTACTGTTATGTGACATTTATTTTTTATTTACTGTGTGTCAGAGTCAATGCTAAATGCTTTAGATACATTACTTTTTACATCACCACTGTGACAACCTTCTGAAGTGTAGGAATTACCCCCAATAACTTACATGAGAAATTGACATTAAGTCTCCAAAGTAAGAAATGCAGAGCTTGCTGTAATATTTAACCAGATATTTAAATTGTTTATAGTAGTACTCTATAAAACTTAAATCATATGTATTATATATGTTATAAAGGATTAATAGATAGTTATGGGGAACATGAAGGATGCAAATACAAGAATTCATTGCTGTCCCAATAGAGAAAAATTCATAAGTTCTTAAGTCTTTGACTATATTTACAGATAGTTAAAATAAGAATGATGATAAAAGTAACAGCAGCCTAACATTTTTTTATGCACCAGACATACAATGTGTCTTCATAAATTCTCAAGGTTAATCCTCATTGCAGAGTTCTAGCTGTAATGTTTAATCAATCTTCAATGTTATCTGATTTTTCAACCCTGAAGAATTGAATCACTTTGCTTCCAGGTTCTGGAGGCTTAGTGCTGAAATGATGTCATTCCATCAATTACACAATTTTGCTGGTATGACTTTCCTATCAATTGTCAGCTACTGTCAGAGGAAGAGAATCAGATATATAAAATCATAGAAATATACATTTTTAAAGAAACTGCTTGCTATATTTAAACTAATCTTATAGCTCATCTAATTAATTAAAACACTGACAATTGCACTAAGCACTGAAGATAATCATGTCTTAATAAGTACACATAGAGTCAATTCTCATGAAACTACTGGTTTAATGGGGAGACAGACTATAACATTATCATTCATACCAAATGATATCTCTGGGATAACAAATGATCTTTCCTAGTGTTATGAAATAGGAAACATGAAGCACCACATACAATACATTCTTCCCCACATCTGAGTAAGTTTAATAAGCTTCTTACCTAAATGCTTTTTTTCCAGAGACTCTAGGGGACAAAGGAACACATTAAATTACCCTTAAAGGACATAATCTGACAAATCAAAACTGTGGAAAGTTCTGTAGTACAAGTGACCCAGTATCTTTAACAAATAAATCATGTGGGAAAAAAATCATTTAAAATGATAAAATAATTAATATACATGCCAACTAAATGTGATGTGTGGACCTTGTTTGTATTTTGATTGGGAAAAATTAAATACAACAGGATGTTTTGGAGCAGTGACGTGAAATTGAGTATCCCTGGGGCATTTGATAATATTCAGGAATTAATCATTTTGCTGGTTATGGTAATAGTGTTGTGATTTGTGTTTTTAAAAAAGCTTTATAGGAAACAGATATGATGTCTAGAATTTGATCTAAAATATTTCAGAAAATCAGGAATAAATGAAAAAAAGAAGAGAAAATGTTATCAGTTGTTGAGGCTGGATATTGGATACTTGATTGTTCTCTGTATTGCTCTCTATCGTAATAAATTAAATGAAACTGGAGCGAGCGCAATCAAGCAGAGACATGGTGCATTGAGAGCCTTTAAGAAGAGATTGCTCTGAGTCAGAGAAGGTTTCGTGAGGAGCTGACACTTGTGCTGAGATGTGAAGAATGTGTCTGATTGAAATAGAGAGGAGGAACAGGGTGAGTCTGAATTAAGGTGTCCAGCCTGGCTGCAGTGGAAAAGCATCTCCAGGTCCAAGAGGAGTGTGTCAGATCTTCATAGGCAAGTTCAAGAAATACGGCTGGTCCTTCCTTACTCATAACTCCCCTTCAAAGAAAATTTAAACTAGTTTTGGAAAGAAGAACTCTACCCCCTTCTTGTAGTTTAGTTTTAATATTGGACTGTCAAAATTTCAGGCATATACTCTTTTGGTGTGTAGTTTAAACACAACACCAATTTATTTCTCACTGACACAGAATTCAATGTGGGATCAGCCAACCTCCAGAGAGCTCTCCTTCATGCAATGCCAAGTCTCGTGGGGATCAGTGGTTGAAATGCTTTGTCATATAATCAATGGTAATGTAAAAGAGAAAACAGTCAGAATATAGGGGAAGGTAAAATGTTCTATCACAGGAGAGCCATTGTTTGATAGCGTAATCAAATTCAGTGGTGGTGGATCCTGTGAAATAATGAAATGGAAATTTAACTCCTACAGAAACTGGGATGTGCCCCATTTTTTGTACCAGGCATATGCTCTTATAAGCTCTTAAAGTTCCAAAACTAGAGAGTTGTTAAGTTATAATTCCCTCAATTTTGATCATGAAATAGCTATATTCTTAATAGTTGGCCAATGTGTGGTCATTCATCCAACATTTATGAGATGCTCAAGTTATGCTTCTGACAAGTCTGATAACTAGAATACACATATAACTCAAACTAATCAATAAGAAGAGAACAAATAGCCCCATTTTTATGTGGGCAAGAAGCTTGAACAAAAACGTATCTAAAGAAGACAGGCACATGGCCTACAAACACATGAAAAAATGCTCACCATCTTTAATCATCAGAGAAATGCAAATCAAAACCAGTTTGAGATATCATCTAACTCCAGCAATATTAGCCCACATCACAAAATCCCAAAACTACAGATGTTGGCATGGTTGCAGAGAGAAGGGAATGCTTCTACACTGCCGGAGAGAATACAAGCTAATATGACCTTTTTGGAAAGAAGTTTGGAGAATACTCAAGGAACTAAACGTGGACCCACTGTTTGATCCTGCAATTCCTGTACTAGGTATATACCCAGATGATCAAAAATGATTTTATCATGAAGACATTTGCCCCAGAATGTTTATTGTGGCTCAATTCATATTTGCCAAGTCATGGAAGCAGCCTAAAAGCCCATTGACCCACAAATGGATTGACAAATTGTGGTATATGTACACCATGGAATACTATGCAGCCATAAAAAGATGAACACTTCACATCTTTTATGTTTACCTGGATGGAGCTGAAACATATTCTTAGTAAAAGTATCTCAAGAATGGGGAAAAAAAGCATCCAATGTACTCAATACTACTATGAAATCAGTATATAATCACCTACACATTCATAGGAATGGTAAAACATAACTATAGTCCAGGAAGAAGGATGGAAGAGGAGGGAGACGGATGGGACGGGGAAAGAGCAGGAGGAGGAAGGGTATTTGGGGGACCTCACCTAATGTGTATAATGCAATGACACACATCAAAACTGTTAAGAGTAGAATATGAATATCTTACCACCATAAGTAAGTGAGGAGATGGTTATGTTAATCAATTAGGTGTAAGCATTCCACATTGTACATCAAATCAGCACATTGTGCCCCATGAATGTATTAATGTACACAGTTATGATTTAATAAAGAAAAAAAGAAAATATATTACTGGAGAAATAAGTGATTCATTAATTTTATATTGTAAAATCTACCTATCATTCAAGACAAATTAATAGAGAATTGAGTAATTATATAAACAACATTATCATCTCCATATTCCCTTACCCCCATACAATTATCTTTATGTTGGTGAGATTCCAACATACATTGTTACTGTCTGAAACAGCTCTATACAAAGTAATTTTTCTACATCAAGGGTAGAATTGAGAATATTATTTACTATATTGCCAAGTATAATTTTCATGAATATACACATCTGAGAAATCCCTATCAGATTTAACAACAAAAAATGTTACCTTTATTGGCTTTAACTCATGAAAATTTGGAATTGTACACATAACTTACATGTCATATAGCCCTGTAATTCAGCTAAAAATACTTTCTGAAATAAGTTTGCTTGTATATGTAAACCAACTTCACATCTACAGCTTTCAGCTCACTTTTTCTTTTTCTTTCTTTCTTTTTTTTTTTTTTTTTTGAGACAGAGCCTCAAGCTGTCACCCTGGATAGAGTGCCGTGGCATCACAGCTCACAGCAACCTCCAATTCCTGGGCTCAAGCGAGTCTCCTGCCTCCGCCTCCCAAGTAG
>CAUYRH010127768.1:0-19573 GCA_963574655.1 Perodicticus potto | reverse complement strand
AAAATATCATGAATGTTACATTAATCAGGTGGATAAAAATATCTCCGATTGTATGGGAAGCCCGCACACTGTACTCCAAGCTTGAATCATTGTACACAGTTATGACTCAATAAAAAATAATTAAAAAAAAAAAAGAATTTTCAGATGGTCCTTAAGGTTCTCCCTTCTGATGGACATGATTTATATAATTCTTCACCTTTGAGTGCAAACTGAACTTGTGCATGATATCACTGCTTCGATTTTATTATGTGATGTGGCAAAAGGAATTTTGCAGATAGAATACATTTCTAAGTAAGTTGACTAGCAATTATCCAGAGCTAATCAGGTAAACCATTAAAAAAGATAAGAAACAGGAGCCATGAGCCTGAAACTGTTCATAAGATGGCCTTAAGAAAGCAAACTCCCACGTTGAAGAAAACTACTTTGCAGGGAATTGCCGGAAGCTCCTAATAGCTAAGGATCTCAATCCCACAGCCACAGAAACAGAATTCTGCCAACAACTGAATGAGCTTGAAAGAGGATGCCAAGCTATAAATGAGAACCTAGTCTGTGCAACACTTTCATTTCAACCTCTGAGACTCTGAGCAGAGAACTTTGTTATGGCCATCTTGGACTTTTGATTTCCAGAAACTATGAGCTGAAAGACTGTTGTTGTTTGAAGCCACTAAATTTCTGATATTTTTTTATACAGCAGTAGAAACTGATACACAACCGATACATCTATTCTTTTTGTGCCCAATAATTTATGTGGGGGCAAAAATACTTCTGGGAAGTTTAGCCATAAACCCCTCCCAGGGTTTAAGTTTAGCCATCTTCTGGTATAGCCACCAAAGTCTGTGGCAGTAATCTGGTTTATATGGTGCTGGAAAGCAAATTATCAGGATGTTCTTTAAAGACACGTGTGTATCATCATCGTGGGGTTGATGCAGCAACCACAACTAAGAGGCAAAGAGGGGAAAGCTTCAGTCCACCCTTCCTTGAACCTGATGGGCCCAGTCTGTGCTCCCCCTATCCTATCCCACCATCACCACCACCGGTGCATTTTATGCACCTATGAGAAATACTTGCTGCGTAAAATGGAAAGACATGTTCTTTTGTGCACCTCATTTTGAACTTAGAAGGTTCTGTGAGTTCCCTACTGACACTGGAAGAGAGAGAACATCGGGGTTGAAGGTAGCACGGTGGGGTCATCTAACTGAGGGAAAGGGCAGTGGGCAGAAGCAGGGAGGCCGCCCTGTGAGCAGCGGCCTGGGGCAGGTTTCTAGCCCTGGTCTAGGGAAACCTGCAGCAGAGAGCAGTCAGCAATGAGCAGCAAGGTCAGGGGGCATTTTTGGCAGAGTAACTAGAAATTCATTGGAGCTAATGGCAGTCATAAAACAACAGCCTCAGCACCAAGCCAGAGCCGAGCAAGAGAAGCATCCTGATTGGATCCCTGGAAGCACGTAGAGCACCAAATAGAGAGGGCCATGGAAGTGTGTCAGGAGTGTGGCAGAGGAAGAAGCTGGGTTAGACCATTTCACCAATGAACACTCTCAAAGTACCAAATTTGGGTTTGGCTTTTTAAGGTGACGTTTGTTACCTGCTATCTTTGCAGTGTGGAAGCACTAGGAGCTGCTAGTTCTAAAATAACTTTTCCAGGGAAGCTTATCCATACATTTTTTGTCTTGTCGTAGCAAAGATAATTTAAGCCACAGAAAAAGAATGTTGCAACTCTCTGGAAGCCACAGAAATCATTAAACTATTCTTGTTTCTCCTCAGATTACCCAAGGTCAAGATGCTGTCATATTCTTAACCTTTTTAAACAATCTACTTTAGACTCAGCGCACTTCTGAAATACACAAAAGTTCCTTTCTTCACTTTATGTGATTTCATAGCTTTCTGAATTGTTTAGCAATCTTTTGCCTTTCTACTTTGCATTTAATTTAGGAACTGTGATTGCCATCTTCTTCATGACTTCTACCTGCCCTCTTGGCAAGATTTCCTTTGCAGGAATCCTTTGAGATGCAGGTCACTTCCGCTCTTCACCACCAAGCTGGGTGGATCCCCTGGTTCACATTAGTGAGACCGTCCCTGTCATGACTGTATTCCAAGCCTTCTTTCATTTATTTTTAATTGAAGATAGTCAATTGATTGTCATCTTTGTCTATATGATGAGAAAATGAAATTTTATCGTGATTTTATTTTTATGATTTTTATATCTCTACCTTTTAAAACCAGTAATTCCATTGTGATAAATATATGTTAGCCAAACTTTTCTTTGTTGATTTTTGTCTTCTTTTAATTTGTATTTATCTCCTAAGCTATATATGTAGACATATAGTATGATATATGCATATGCCAAATGGCATGTATTTACATATTTTCATATATTCAAAGTTTATAGGCTTTAGGCTATAGTTTATTAGACTATTGATGATTGTGCCTCTAGCAAGAATAAATGTAAAGAAGGAATTTTAATTCCTTCTAATCTGCGCTTGTTTATAGCTTACATCCCTGTAAAGATGAAGGGAGAGGGCTGCCATTTTTAAATGAAGAAATAGTAATTTAGCTCCCATGAGTGTTGTCATTGCTCATGTTTGCTAATATGTTTTAATAAATGCTACCTTTCATCATTCCCACTGAGTAATATCCACGTAAGCCACTGGCTACCTACATAAACGTGACATTGCATGTTGATCTGGAGTTAGATTGCTCAGGTTCAAATCTTGATTTCATTACTTGCTAACAGTATGAATTTAAGCCTGTGATATAAGTCCTCTTCCCCTATCTCTCAGGTTCTTTATTTGTACAGTTGGAAATAATAGAGTAGTGTGAGGATTAAATTTGTTAATTAAGATAATGTTCTTAGACCAGTACCTGGCATATTTTTTGATAAATATTAGCAATTATTACACATATATATTCAGCTAATCCATATTGACATATGATATTCACACTGCACAATGAATTGTAGAGCTTTACTTTTGTATACAGTTTAATGTCTTATTGATGTCAGACTGTATTTTAAGGAAGTTCTCAGATTCTTTTATGCTTTTTGTCTTCCAAAGGGTTTAATCCTTTTTGAGAAATTGTTAGCTCTGTGTACAATTATAATGGTTAGAAATATGCTGTACTTCATATTTTAACAGCAGAAAAATTGGCAGAGGATGCTTTTCCTTCAAGGTTACTTCAGGGTTACAGCAAATGATACACAAAAACAAACAGCTGCCTATTAGATGCCTAAATCCTCAGTAGAATGTATGAGGCAAACTGTTGTGATTTCTAACAACCCTGACAGTGAGAATATTCTTCCAAATAATAAACTGAAATCTGTATTCTTCCATAACTTCCACCCATTCTGTATCCACATGAAATAGGGTTGAGACTCAAATATATGTCAGGACTTTGAAAAGGCCTCCTTGCTGCTTTTCTTCAAAGCACACTTCTCTATTTAGCTTCAGAAGCCTCAGACTGCCCACATTCTGGTCCCCCAGAATGCTTGTTCATTTTTTTTCCTCCATCCTATTTAGAAATTTCAATAAATTCAATATTGAGTTTCTTGATTCTTCATAGTATTATAAAATCAAAATAGCTAATTGCATTTATCTAAATGATTTGGAGTAACACTATTAATATTCTTTTTAGCAAAACAATATTTCTCAAAAGTGAGCTATAAAATACTAAAACTCTTAATCCTTGAAAGATCTGCACATCATACCTCAGGTTTAGTTGTGTGAGATCATAAAATATGCAAATTGTAAGATTTGGAGTTTTTCCCATTATTAGAATCCTTGTTAGCTTACTAACATGATTTTACCTTTCAAGTAAAGTAAATAGATGATACGTAGGCTTAGAATTCTGAGAAAAAGATTACTAAAAATAGTAATGATTAAAGAAGGAAGATTTTTAAAGTAGTTGCATGGCTACAAATATTGGTCGTTGTTGATGCATATAACATCACTGTATTAGTGATATATTCAGTTTATGAAATATACAATAGAGCACATGCCAGGTGAATGTAAAATATTAGGCATAAGAAAGACTATTTGCAGTAGGCCAAGCAAATAATTAAAAGTTATTGAAAGAGGAATTTCATTACGTAAGAAATGTTTAAGACAACAATATAAGGAGGTTATGTAGTCTAGACAATGATGAAGAGTAATGGATTCAACATCAAGAGCTCTCGCTTTTTGTTCACCTCGTCTTAACATCTGTGATTTCAACTTTATAACATGAAGCTGATAAACTAAATGACCCCTGAGGTTTTATCCAGTCTTAATCTCTATGGTACTAAATCTACATCACCAATTAGTTCGGATTTGTGTAATTTGGAGATTAGCATAATCTCTTAAAGCTACTGAAAATAGCCTAAGAATAGAGAGGTAGATGAGGATGTGAGCTGGTTAAGTCTCAGTGACAATGACTTAGTGGTTAGTTTCTGACCACTTAGGGCTGAACAGCTATATAAAGACAGGTGCCTTTATCACCTTTATTCTATACAGATAATTATTTGATCCACCTCTCTTAATTCTTGAGAGAAATTACATGTAAAACCCCCTTTTTTTCCTGAAAATGTTTGAGTACAACCTAATTTGAGACTTCCCAAATCTCAGAATTTAAATTAATTTTAAATTAATTTTTTTGGGAAGTCTGAATTTATTGCCTGTAATTTAATACAGAAGTAAGTGAAATATAGAGTAAGCCTTTCCAAGAGTACACATACTATGTACTTGTTTTAATTCAGTGGCTCTGTAATTTTATTGTTTATGAGGATTCACACATAATGGACTTGTGAAAATCCAAGATTAACATAATTACTAATATCGGGTATTGGCTCCAAAGTGAATCTGAGATTCACTTCAGAAATCTACATTTTAAATAACCACTCCAAGTGATTGTGATTCAGACTTTGAAAAGCATAGCTCAATTTCCTTGATCTTGTACCCCATAAATATGTACGATTATTATATATTAAAAATAAGTAAAAATTTATAGTGCACCCTGTTTCAAATCTGCAGCTTGTAAACAATTGCATTAGAATTCTTGCACATGTTAAAGCACAGATCCTGCACATTATAGCATGGATCCATACGGAAGCCAGATGTCTTCACCCTGGTGCCTTGAAGCATTCTGGTCACTAAAGATCTCAAGAATAAATCGTCTGTATTATTGACCTGAATTTAAATTTGAGAGATGTTGTTAATTACTTTGATTACCTTCCTGATTTTACCCAGTAACTTTTCCTTACTGTGCAGAATCAAAAGTGGGAATAAAACAAAATATTCTGTGGAATTCATATCTCCCCATGTTTTTAACATATTCAAGCTGTATGTTTCTTGTTTATTAGAAAATTCAAAAATTTGTAAAATC
Source organism: Perodicticus potto (assembly GCA_963574655.1). Lineage (NCBI taxonomy): Eukaryota > Metazoa > Chordata > Mammalia > Primates > Lorisidae > Perodicticus > Perodicticus potto. The sequence goes on along the minus strand of CAUYRH010127768.1, from coordinate 14,224 downwards.
ACGTATACCTACTGACAGCCTCTTTTTCCCTTCATCTCTGCAAATAATTGACTTTGACAGCTTTGCAAATGCCTGCCTTTCAAAAATAGATCCAAATAATGTCTAAATGATGGAGACAATCATTAAACAAAAAGACAATGCACAGTGGAAATGGAATGCTGGGGATAATAAAGTAACTAAATAATTTTATGCTGATGTTTCTTAGGTTACAAAGATTCTTCATGAGGCTCTCTTAGAGTCTAGAATAACAAAAGATCATCACTTTTTCTTTGCTTTTCATAAAGCCTGTGGTGAGTTTCTTCAAATAAAATCAATAAGTAATTGTGATGGAATGTCACAGACCATTAGGAATCTCTTTCTGAAATTCTTCTCTAGGCACTTTTTTCTCCAGCCTCTCTTACTGCCCCGTGGGTGGGAAGGTGTCCCATTTATTCCACAATATATGTGAACCTTTAGGGTTTGAATTTATTTCAGGATTATTTGCAATATTGAGGGAAGTAATGGAGAAAAAAGGTCAAGGTTTTTATTAGGAAAACCATGCCCTTTCCGATAGTGAAGTTTTGATGGCAGTCAGTAACATTCAAACTCTTCAGGAGATTTTCAGGTGCAGCAAGATTTTGAGTTTACAGTTGGGATAGCTCCTATGTAAGACTTTTAGCAAATAAAAGTACACAAGATACTAAATTTTTAAAATTAACCGTGGCAGTGGAGAAAGGAATTAAGAGTTTAAGATGGGTAAATTTATAGTTGCTTCACTGCACGATGGTTAGAACATTTGAATTTGATTTGAGCTAACATACCTACCTGTGAAGTTGGTCTCCTGGTCAACAAAACTAAATTCTCTAACAGCAAATTGCTCCTCACTGACAATGCTTCTACCTTAATGTACACTCACCTTGCCAATAATTTGTATTAAAATTGTCCTCATTTTGCGCCAATTGACCTTTGATTTTATGCTGATGAGCTGTTAGGCAAACTTTGACCTTGATGTTGTATCCTATCCATAAGGGAGAATTTGTGTTCAGCACTTGATTCCTGTGTGCCTGGCTTAATGCCTCAATCGATTCCTGCCATGGAATTGATATCCTTTTAATTTGTTTGTTTCAAAATAATGTTTAAAATTTAGTAATTGCCAAATGGTGTCTCTATCTCTTTTTAATTTATTCTTGAAAAGAATATTCGAAATATTGCTATTATATGAAGAAAAACTACAGTGAATGACGAAATATTTTTGGCATTTATTATGCCAATTCTTGAAAAGGAAAACATGGAGGGGGAGTATTATCTCTAGGACCTTAGTTAGATATGCAATTTTAAGGAAGAGCATTTTGCATCTGTGTACTGCATAAGAGCATTTCTCAGTCTTGGTTTTGCAATATTCCTTTTTGCATAACAGAATTCCTAAGAATCAATTACCTTTGGAAGATATTTTCTTTTGTCATTTTTAGTTAGAATAACTTTTTTTACCTGAGCTTGCAGACATTTTATAGATCTTATGAATCACATAGAGTGTCATGTATCTCTCTTGGCAGTAACTACTGAAAATTTTACAACCAAAGTTAAGATCATTCTGAGATTCTCTCGCTCATATTTATTGATCTCCAGGTACAAACCAATGACAAAAGGATTCTCTACTCTTTTGTGATATGTGATGAATGGGCCACAAGAATTAATTGTATTTTATGTATCTATATTTCATAGATTCTGTACTTTATTTTTATTTTCACTTCTCTGAAGTGAAGATGTGTCTTATAGTTTTATTTGAGTTTGGTACTTTTTGTTTCTCCGGGGTATACGGAAAATAATGTCATCTTAAAATAGATGGCATTTTACATTCAATGAAAGTAAATATTAAAATATTCTTGCAGCTTTGGGAAAACTTAATCTAGAAATAAAGGAACAGAGTTATTGAAAATTGCTGGATATACAATTCTTTAACTGCTATGGGTATTCACATAACTCTAAAGCAGGAATCAATTCCTTGTTTGCTGTGGAACTCACTAAATGTTATATTTCAATTTGATAAATGAGTTTACCAAAAATAAACTTTGCCTTTCCGTTCTTTCTTGCTTCCATCACTCCTTACTGCTATCTTAACTTCCATCCTTCCTCTCTTCCTCTCCTTCCTCCACTCATTTCTTTCAGCATTCACAGATGTTCAGTGGACATATTTTATGTTCTAACGACTTGGTCAGTTGTTGGGATACCAGATTGAATTCAATATAACACTTAATATCAAATTACCTGCATATAGTTTGGCACATTGTATCTTATAAATGTATTATTGTATACATGACCTATGTGTTTATGATTTAATAAAAAAATATAAAAAGATATATAAGGTAAATAGTCTTCAATTTTGCTACTTCAGCTTCAGTCTAAAATAGATGCAGGTAAAGGAGAATTTTCTAGTGATTGGCTTTTCTTCTTAGACAAGGAAGCAGTATAACAACTGTAAATGTATGGCATAAAATTATATCCTAATTCCCAAGTGTACTTCAAGTTCAAAGATCAATATTTCCCATAAATATTTTAAATATTTGCAACTATCTTCTTTAAAATTCCAAGTGACAATTTTATTCAATGCTTGTAAATACACAATTTATGTTCAGAATATGCAGTGTGGGGAGGTAAAATAATCTACCTTCAATTACCTAGACATAGCACATGCTATTGACATTTGCATTTTTTTAATGATGAAAGAGAATGTGTGTGTGTGCATATGCACATGGCAGTGATTATATTGAACAGTAGGAAGATGCTGATTAAAAAATTTTAAAAATATAAAACATCAGAACCTGCCCTGTTAGTGCACACACGGACACACACACACACACACACCCATTTACACAAGGTGCTATCGAATTAACAATTATTTAGTTTTGATTTTGGGGAAGGTTTGTACTTAAAATTGGTTTGTGTCTGTTTGTAGTTAAAACTCCTCATTTGATAATAATGATAATTTAAAATGTATGATATATATTTTTGGTTTGATATATATTGATGTTTTAAAACTGTTTCGTTAGCAATATTTATAGTATCTATTTGGAGGAGGGAATAGCATGTTCATCTAGCCAGTTGAGGCAGTTAATTCATTTTTCCCAAGCTTCATTGGCTCAGATACCCACTTGGCTTGAATAAATATCAGGATCAGTCTTTACTGTTAAAACTGAAACATGCCAGTGAATGGTATCTCAAACAGGATTTCATTAATTAAGTGTTAAAGGAATCTTTTTCCCCTTTACTTGTTTCTCTAAAGGGATGGGGTGAAAAGTTCTCACAGCTGCCAGGCAAAGAATGTCTCTATTTAAAGAGTGGATGGAAACACAAATGTTGATTATCTGAATGAAAGAATTCAGTTAAGTTTCCTAAAGTACAGGATACTTACTACTGTCATCAATGATTGGCAAAATGAAACAGGAAAATATACGGTATTTAACATTATGATATTTTTCACTTAATGATGGCAGTATTAGGTCTTGGCTGGTGTCCCGGAATACACACAATGGCTTGGCAACAAATTAATTATTTTTCAATTGCAGATGTGGAGCTTTGGGGTGTGAAAATGTCTTTGCCAAATTGTTTTGGGAAAAGAACCAAAGCAATCATTTTATTTCCTCTTCTATGCTCATATCCTTGTTTATGAAATTCTTGACGTCAGATAGTCACAAGATCACAAACAATGTTCGGTTAACCTCTCAGAGTGATTCTTTAACACACTGAAGACAAAAACATTTAACCAGCCAGGATAATAATCCATAAAAATAGTTTAAAATTTGTACAAAGTATCTTCCAATTTAAACTCTTGTGAAGTAGATAATTTCTATTAATCTTTGCTAATTGTGATTTTAATAATGATATTTTGCATCATGTTAACTTTTCCTGCAACTGAAAATTGTTCTGGCAGGTATCAATGAGAGTTATAGGTTACATCATTCTTACTTAACCCCTTCCTTGACTTTGAGAAATAGAATTCTTCATATTTAGAGTCCTTTTAATTTTTATTGAGATGGGTAAACTCAACTTCTTTTCTTTATGTCCTGTCCTGAAACATAATTTGTCTGCTGCTAAACTGAACTATATGAAGTTTATATTTAGTAATTATAAGTAATTAGAAGGAATTCATTGTGAACCTGAAATATGTTGTTTTAGTCAAGTTGGCTTCTGATATTATTGCCTGTTTAGTCTGTTATGTGATGAGACATCGGTGTTTCCAAAATATTTCCTGTTAAGTGTGGCACCTTTCTGCCTCTGTGAAACAATGATAACCTCGAAGATGTTCTGAATTGGAGTCTCTGAGCCCAGTCTCAGCCCCTCTCTGAATAATTCTTTCCTTGGTCTTTAAAGTCTAGAATCACAGAATGGCTTTTCATTTGTGATAGCTACAAGTAGGATTTTATCAGAAGTTATCCTGGGTCAAAGAACAGGAGTTGGAGCAAAGGAGATATTACTATGGCTGCCAGGATATTTTAGGGAGAGGCTATTACATCTGGTTGTGCTCAATGTTTTTGTTATTGATATGGAAGAGCTGTTTAAAAGCACATCAAGTTAATCTCAGGGGAGACCCTGTGGACTACAAAAGCATATGATAAAGAGTACAAGCAGAATAGTAGGAAAGAAAGTATATTTTCCTTGGACTACAATCCCCAGGCTAGTTTTCTTTTTTCTTTTAGCTGACACAAAATAACTAGATATTTATTGGCTATAAAATGATATTTCAATACATGTAATGAACAAATCAAGGTAATTAGAATATTCATCACCTCAAATATTTATCATTTCTTTATACTGGGAACATTCAAAATCTTCTCTTCTACCTTTTTAAAAAATTATAATAACTTTTTGTTAACTGTATTAGCGCTACAGTGCCATAAAGCACTAGAACTTGATCCTCCTGTCTAGCTGCAATTTGTGTCTGTTAACCAGCCTCTTTCTAGCCTCTCCTGCCCTTCACTGGTCCCAGTCGCTAATAACTGCAATTCTACCCTCTATTTCTACAAGCTCAACATTTTTTTAGCTCCCACATTTGAAGAGATATAATATTTATTTTTCTGTTCCTGACTTATTTCACTTAAGACAATATCCTCCAGGTTCATTTGTGTTGCCACAAATGACAGAATTTCATTTCATTCTTTTTTTATGGTTGAATATTTTTCCATTTTTATACATACCACATTTTCTTTATCCAATAATCTGTTGATGGATGTTTAGGTTGATTCTATATCTAGGCTATTGTAAATAGTGCAGTAATAGACATGGAGGTGGAGATATTTTTTTGATATACTGAATTCCTTTCCTTTTAGATAAATACCCGGTAGATCATATGGGAGTTCTATTTTTAGTTTTTTCAGGAACCTCCATGTTTTTCATAATGGCTGAACTAAGTTATATTCCCATGGTCTATGCAGGGATTTTATGGGTAAGACTTCAAAAGCATAAGCAACCAAAACACAAATAGACAAATGGGACTTTATCAAACTAAAAAGCTTCTGCACATCCAAGGAAACAATCAAGGGAGTGAAAAGGCAATTTTTAGAAGGGAAGAAAATATTTGCAAACCATACACCCAACAAGTGATTAATATCCAGAGTATTAGGAACTCAAACAACACAATAGCAAAAAACTAAATAATTTGATTAAAAATTCTCAAATGATCTGAATAGGCATTTGTCAAAAAAAGACAGAAATGCTAACAAGTATGTGAAAAATGGTCAGCATTATAAATCACCAAAATCAAAACTACAAAGAAGCATCACCTCACTCCAGTTAAAATAGTATCAAAAAGACAAAACATAACAAATACTAGCCAGAATGCCCTGCCTAGTTTTTCACTGGAAAAAGGAACAGAGACACTCCCTTCCCACCACACCCTTAAGCCACCCTACCATCAGGAATTATTAATTGCTATGAAGAAATATGATATTGGAAATTTAAGATTAACTAATCTAAGTTACTTCTCACAGTGAAACTTATGTTAAGAAAGATGCAAATAATTTGTTCAAGTATGATACCTCGTAAAGGCTAAATCTGAAGTTGAATTCAGGGTTGTCAGAGATCAAACTCATGCACTTTCCACTTCTCTGGATTATTTTGTTCCCCAAATGTAGAATTTAGATAAAAGAAATCTAGTTGAATTTTATTTGCGGAAGTCAAAAAATAGTGTTTAAGAATTATAGCCTATTTTTCTCTGCTTTATAATCCTAAGTAGAGCTCATTTGAACTATTACGTATTCTCAATACTTGTAAAGGCTAGAAAAATAGTGTAAAATTCCAACTTTCCAAGTTAATAAAGCTGTAACTGGTAGAAGACAGTCAAGTGAAATATATAACATAATACCTAAAGAAGTATTAAAATGACAGATTTTTTTTAACTAATATCTACATAATCCTTGGCCTATATCCAAAAATCTTAAAGGAACAAAAGTATATATTTGTTAAAAATCAGCAAAGAGACTATAGGAAGAAAATAAGGAATATAGTAATAAAACTATCTTGCCCCCCATCTATTTTTATGAATATCTTCTTGTAAATTATCTGTAATATTTACAAGGCAATATAATATTGTGAGTAAGAGTTTGACTGCCTATGTTTAAATAGTTAACTAACTTTTGGCAAGTTATTTTATTTCTCTGTTACTTTAAAAAAGTCTTTTTCTCTGTCTGTAACATTGGCATAATAATTGCAAATAAGCAATATGTTGATGTACAAATGATACAAGTTAATGTACATAAATCATTTTGAACCAATGCCCAGCAAGTCAGCTGGCTCAAACATTGAAGAAATGCTAATTATTATTATGAGCTAAAAATTTATATCCCCAAATTTGTGGGATCATTACTATACTCCAAATTAGATTCGATAAATGGCAAATATATATTTCTTGACTAAATTTTTACCAAGTGCATTACTTCTAACCTGCAGTATCATCTGAATATTTAAGAGGAATTGGGCTCAATTATTGTTCCAATAAAAGTGTGCCCAGAAAATCATTGATACTATGTTCAAAGTAATACATATTCCGAAGTGTGATCTACCTTTCAAAATAATTTCTGTAGGGGAGATAAATATTTATTCACCAAGAAATGTTGCTTTTATTGTCAATTATTTTTGAGCCATTCTTTTGTAATTTTTCAGTGACATTTACAAATATATCCATAATGAGTCAGTAATTGGTAGGTAATATTCATATGTACAACAAGAATTTAATTTAAGAAAAATAAGCATTTAGAACCAAGCTTGATGAATAAGTTGATTGATCAAGACTGGTTTAATTAAAGTGATGAGATTCGCGTTTTGAGTGACTCATAAATGTTTCTGAGAACAATTCTAATATTTGAGATGACGATAGCAATTTACACATGCTATGTGCAGGACCAGAAATTTGCATGCTGACTCTCATACACACTGAGGGCAATTTAAGGATCAAAACATACACACCCCATTTATATCTTTGAATTATGTATAGAAAATCAGTGTCACTAACTTAAAGGCACATGTTTATTATCTTTAGTCATCATAACAAACATAACCATGTACTGGAAAAGGGCAAGAGCTTAGTGATGCTCTGGAATACAAAGATAGCTCCATGGTCTTTTATTTGTCCATATGTTTGGAACTGCCTTGCCGAAAGGACAGTGTTGAGAGGGGGCATAATGCAAAAGGAATGGCAAACACCATTCCGCAGGAGCTGAGAATTTCACATGACAGAAACTAGCTTTGGTAGTCAATGGACAGAACAAATTATACGGGGTCCTTGCAGCACAAATTGCTGGAGGGTGACGCTCTTCTCATAGACACATTGTCTTCTGGCCACCTTCATGCTTGACTTGAACTCTTTCAGTCTCCAGACAATGAAGGCATGGATGTTTCTTTGTGTAGTTTCCCTGGTTGAGTGGGCTTTATTTAGTTCTTTAAGTTATAAGTACAGCCGAAAAATTAAATACAGGTAAAATAGGCAAAATTACTAAGAAACACTCTTAGAAATACAAGTGATATTTTATATTAGTGCATTGTATGTGTTGCACTGTTTTGCCTCTTGTGATGGTTTATAATTACCCTTTCTGTGACCTTCTTCATTGTTGCTCTGATAATAGTCACTTTTTCCATGGGAATTGGGTAAAAGATGTCAGACCATGCCGTAACCCTATTAATTTGCAGATGGATGAGGTGACATCGTTTTGCCACCTGCTGAGGAGCAGTTGAGAGACTGCCTCTGCAGTCACCCTGAGTGCCACTGTTGTCTGCAGACTTTCAGGCAGCAATTGTAAATTAGCTCTTCTGTGGCCTCCTTCTTTAAAGCCTGAGCAAGTCTTTGTGTGATGTGCAGTAATTCTTTTTTCCAGGGCACTGGGATCAAAGTCTCTTTCTAAACTAGGATTTCCATAGCCAGAATCAAGCTGGCTTTCTTGCCACAAAAAATATGTTTATTTCCATGTAAAAAGATGATCTCAGTTTCCTACAGAAAATTTAGAACAAATCTATCAGTCATTTACATCAGCCAGTATTTCTCGCGACAAGAAACACTTTTCTTAAATATAATGCTAGATTGTATATACATCTTCTTGCATACAGAAAACCTAATTAAAATAAAGAGAAAACTGACTCTATGTTTATTATTATTTGTTTAATAGGAGAGTTTTCTTTATTCCTGGATTTTTATAAATGTACTTTTCACACACTACAATTAGAACTTTAGTACCCATCTGTGTTTAGAGAAATCACCTGAAAATATGTCTGTGGCAGCAGGAATTTTATGTGAAAATAAAATGATACCTAAATAAAATAGTAACCTTCCAAGAGCTTTTATTTCTCAACAAAAGCCATAAAACTGGGACAGTACCTTGAGGGGTGCTTATCATTTTTACAGCAGCAAAGTTGGAGTTTATTATTTAAGAAATATTCATAGTGGACAAAGCAACTATTATGATTTATAAATGTTTGTTTTCCCTCTCGTATTCATTCCACAGTGTCAGGGAGAATGAACTTTGGCTAAGCAGCAATCAGCTTACAAGGAGAAGTTGTAGAATTATAAAGAGAGCCAGGGCTCAGGGCTTGAGAGACAATCCCATGGATTTTGAATACTATTTCTTCCATGTACACTTTGTACAATCCTGGATATATTACACATTTTTTTAAATATTATTTTTCTCAGAAAATAAAAATAATATAAAAATGAATAAAATACTTTCATAACATTTTTTTCCAAAGCAGATAACGGATAACCAGTAAGCATGTGGAAAGTTATTCAGTGTTACTAGTCTTTAGGAAAATGAAAATAAAATTTGAAATGAAATACTAATTCATACCCACTAAAACGGCTATTATAAAAATAGAAAGTATTAATAATAAGTATTGGAAAGGATGTGGAAAATTAGAACCTTGTTCATGGTTGCGAGAAATGTAAAATGGTGCAGGCACAGTGAAAAACAGTTTGGCATAGAATTACCATATTATCCAAATTTCCACTTCTAGATCTATATACAAAAGAATTGAGAGCAGTAATTCAAATAGATACCTGTACACAAACATTCATAGAAGCACTATTCACAATAGCCAAAAGGTAAAAACCTTTATAGGTGAATAAATAACGTAAATGTAGGATATAAACAAATCATATGAAGAAGTGAAATTCTGCTACAAAATGGATGAATCTTGATGACATTGTGGTAAGTGCAATAAATCAGACACAAAAAGACCACGAGTGTATGATTCCACTGATAGGAGGTACCTAGAGTAGGAAAATTCAGAGGCAAAGAAAATAAAATAGAGGCACTGATGACTACGGGGTTGGGGAAAGGCGCGGTTATTATTTAATGAGTTCAGAATTTCCATTTGGGATGATGAAAAACTTTGGAGATAGGTGGCAGTGACAGCTGTACAACATTGTGAATGTTCTTAATATCACTGAATTGTACACTTAAACTTATAAGTTTTATGATATCTGTATTTTACCACAATTTTAAAAACTCAGTGTTTTCTCAATAAAATTAGAATATCACTTCACATGTTTAATAATTACATTATATAAAAAACAAACTATCTTTGGTATACCTAGACATAGTGGTGACATCTGGTATTTTTCACTGCTTGGCATTGGTCGCCTATCCTCTTGGTCGGTATCCTGATTTTCATTTTAGGAATCCCTCCCTCCAATCTGGTATTTTCCTTTCTGTGAAATTTTACCTCACCCAGCGGTAGGTTAATCCCTAAGTGGTCTAAGGTTTAAGAAAGGATTTATGTTTTAAATTCATATAATTAAAATGAACCACAGGAACTTTTGAAATGCTGGGAAATAAGGTCTTCTTCCTTCATGGAGCTACGAGAGTAGTGGGTAACCATCTTTGGACCAGACTGGAAAGTTATTAAGAATGTAGCAATATCAGAAGTAGACAGAAAAGAGAAATGGAAAAATATCTGTCCCTGTGCTATGGATTGAGCTATCAGATCAGGCCAGTCCTTCCTCTTTGTTTTTCAGTTGAATTAATACATCACTTTTTTTGTTTTCTTTTTTCTTGAGTTAAGCAATTTGAGTGTTTGTTTGTTATAGTGGTTCTTGATAGAGTAGAATTTAATAAACATTAATTTAATATTCTTTTATTTAAACATCTAAGATAGGATTTACCTTCCCTAGTTCATTGGACATAACTCAGGGCTAATTGTGTGCTCATGTCTAAGTCTCTAATAATAATAAGTATGAAATTTTTGTGGAAATATGATGAGATACTTCCAGAGAAAGTGAGAATGTGAGCAGTATTATGCATTTTCATCTTCTAAAACAACATATGCATTATCTGAATTCCTAGAACAAAGAAAAAATGTGGTTCAATCTGTGCATATGAAGAGCAGGTAGATAGTTAGTGTCTTGTTATGGGTGACCACCACTGTATTTCAATAACATTATAGTCTTCTCAGCTTCCCTGTTCCTGAAAAATACTTAGCCATATGACATCCTTTAAGTTATATAGTTAAGTCTCCTAACAGATCCAGTATTTGCTTTCAAGTGAGAAAATCTTAAAGGAATGTCTTTTCTATTAGGTGATTAATTATTTTAAAGTCTTTAAAACATAGCTTAAAGCCATAGAGGAAATATTATCCACTCATTGGACAAATTGGATGTCAAGCTCTTTATCAAAACCTATTAAGAGTTATAAACATTTCTACTCAGCATAGTTATCTGGTTTTTGAACACTCAGTTCAAGTTACAAGTGGGGCAAATATTTGCTACCTTGACAGCATGTTATATGTTGTTCAAGAAAGATTTGGGGAATTTATTTATTTATTTATTTATTTTGAGATAAAGTCTTACTCTGTCACTCTGGTTAGAGTGCTGTGGCATCACAGCTCACAGCAACCTCACACTCCTGGTTTAAGCAATCATCTTGCTTCAGCCTCCTCAGTAGCTGGGAGTACAAGTGCCTACCACAACACCCAGATAGTTTTTCTCTGTTTTTTTTTTCTTTAGTGGAAATGGGGGTCTCATTCTTGCTCAGGCTGGTCTTGAACTCCTGAGCTCAAGCAATCCACCTGCCTTAGCCTCCCAAACTGCAAGGATTACAGATGTGAGCCACTGTACCTGGCCAGAAATTTATTCTTTTAATGTACGAAAAGTACAACCATCTGAAGCTATATTTTAAGTATCCCGAATCCTAATTGAGCCAGACAACATTACCGAAGTTTTGAAAAGCCTTGAAACTCTCATTCTGAACACATCCACATCCAGTTATTAAGCATTTTATTTGCAATTCACTATATGCAAGTCATTGTGACAATCACTTTTGGATACAAGGTAAACAGATACAGTCTTTGACTTTGAGTAATTAAGAAAAAGTTGCTGTTCTATACATGTCCATTTAGAAGGAAAGGGAATGAGTTTAATTAAGATGGCTATCTCAAGAATGGAAGAAAAAGTATCCAATGTACTCCAGCCCTACTATGAAACCCGTATATAAGCACCCACACTTCTATATGAAAGCTGTAATCCAACTGTAGCCCAAGAGGAGGGGAGGAGAGGGGAGAGGATGGGTAAAAGGAGGGTAATTGGTGGGACCACACCTATGGGGCTTTTTACAAGGGTACATGTTAAATGTCCTAAGTGTAGAATATAAATGCCTTAACACAATAACTAAGAAAATGCAGTGAAGGCTATGTTAGCCAGTTTTATGAAAGTATTTCAAATTGTATATAAAACTAGCACATTGTATCCCATAATTGCATTAATGTACACAGCTATAATTTAATAAAAACGAGAAAGAAAGAAAAGATGGCTCTCTAGAAAAGTTTTCTTGTTAAAGAATAATATTGAACTCTAAAATAATGTTAACTTTTATAGACAGTACAGTTCCTCTGCAGAATGTAACATGATCTTCACCACCCTGGGTTTAGAACTGTGTTGAAAACTCTTCCGATCTAAAGGGACCTGGTCACCACCTACAAGGAAAATCTCTATGCTGTTCTCTGAAGATGATGTCTGAGGATGAGCTGGATGAATGAGTGTCTTAGCAAGTATCAGTCAGAAAAGACAATTTAAAACCAGGTTGTTTCTTACTCTCTCATCCTCTAAAACTAAGTAAGGGCCCTGAAAGTTAGCCCTGATATGGAAAAAGAGGGAACTTTAGATTGACTGAAATTGGATTTTTACCAGGTTGGTATTGGATTATGAGTTTAAGTAAGAATAAATATAATATTATAAAATTAAGATTCATTTCTTGCACACCAGAGAAGCAAATGGAGCACCACATCCACTGCCTGGTGATTATGATTTGAAGTAATGTTGACACAAAATCAGTATATCTTATCTCTCTTTGTTGTATTCCTTGAGCAGTATTATTTTACAGAATGATTCCAGACTCAAAAAAAGAGAAGAGATTCAGTATGACATACTGAATCCTTCCAAATGATCATGTTAAACAAAATGGCTTCCCTTGACACGCCTGCCATTGCTGATAATGTGTCTTTTCATTCACTTGATTTGTGAAACTTTGTCTTCCACTCAATCTGAATACTGTTCAAAATGAAATGATACAAGTTTAATCTCTTGTATCATTGAATCAATATCACTGTGCCTGTCCAGGATTTTGCTCAAGCTATAGTAGTTTCATTTTTAGAGGGAAAAAAGAAAACAAAGGCCACCTTGCCTGTGTCAAATGAAGTCATTTCAATCTGTATAAGACTAAAGTAGCTTGTGAGAATTTATGGATAATACGAGTCTGAGTTTTGACTCAGTAATTCTTATTATGTAGGTTAAAGCCAAATTTGTGTAACATGACTTTTGCCTGCTGCAAAGTTTCAACATGATAGACAAAAAAGAATTTCATACTGTATCTCTGTTGAGATACAGATGAAGATGAGATACTAAGCAATTAACTCTAACACCATAAAAATAGAAAACTGCAGCTCATCAAATAATTTCTGGGAGGAAATGAAATATAACTGAAAATAATTATTATAGATATATTAATTTATATTCCCACAAATAGCATATAAGTATTCCCCCTTTTTAAGACATCCATGCCAACATCTATTATTTTTTGACTTTTTATAATGGCCATTCTGATAGGGGTAAGGTGATATCTCTGGCCATTCTGATAGGGGTAAGGTAATATCTCCTTGTGGTTTAGTTTGCGTTTACCTGTTGATGTTGAGAATTTTTTCATGCTTGTTGGCCTTTTGTGAAATTCTTTGTGAAAAATGTCTGTTCATGTGGTTTGCCCACTTTTTAATGAGATTATATATTTTGTTTCTTGCTTGTTTTTTAAAAAACCTTTTATTTGGAAATAATTTTAGCTTATAGAAAAGTTACAAAGGTAGCACAGATAAGTGCTCTGTACTTCTCATTCTTTTTTATTTTTAGAGACAGAGTCTCACTTTGTCGCCCTTGGTAGAGTGCTGTGGCTTCATAGCTCACAGCAACCTCCAGCTCCTGGGATTAGGTGATTCTCTTGTCTCAGCCTCCTGAGTAACTGGGACTATTCACACCCACCACAACACCCAGCTATTTTTTTCTTGCAGTTTGGCCGGGGCCAGGTTTGAACCCACTACCCCTGGTATATGGGGCTGGTGCCCTACTCACTGAGCCAAAATGTTGATTTTCTAATATTAGCATTTTATATAACCATAAATTAAAAAATTAACATTTGTACTATTTTTAGACTTTATTTGGGTTTCACCTATTTTCCCATTAATGTTCATTTTCTGTTCCATGTTTGAATCCAGGGTACCAGGTTGT